>DWAN01001704.1:0-16985 GCA_018230445.1 Heliconius hewitsoni | reverse complement strand
CCTCTGCCTACCCTGCTGTGTGCGGGATATAGCGTGAAGCTAATTTAATTTAATTATTTTTTTTTGATATAGATTTTAGATAAGTTCTTTGTTTGTTTTTAGCATTAAAATTATGATTCTATACAACGTATTAAACTATTATTTAAATAAATAAGTTAGTTACATTTCGCATTTATATATCTTTTTAAAAAAATAATCTAAACCACCGAGCTTACAACTTATTATTGATTTAAAGTAACATTTTAAAGAAAATCTACCATGACCAGTTTCTTCAGATAATCATTATTTCATAACAACTAAAATGATGTTTGATTGCAAAGCATCACAAACGAGGTGTGATACCAGTACTATCAAACGCCTGTCAATTAGAAGCACAAAGCTTGCCAATTGAACGCGCACATCATATTTGTCGCTTTTCACAAACAGCGCGACCCGTTTTATCGCGATGTGCTAGTTACTTTTAAGCCTCTTACCCTTCTCTATACGCTTGTTTCAATAGACGCTGCGTGATATCTGAGCAATTTATGAGACTCTCTACGAAGATTTATAAGAAGACCTATCGGTTACAATTAGATATCATTTTGTACATTGAATAACATTTCGTGTCGTAATCCTAATGTTAAAATGATACTTGTATAATAAATAATTATTTAATATTATATGTAAACATATAGGTTAGATAGGTAAAGCATCTATGTGTCCATTCTTTAAGAAATCTCTATTTCTTTTTTTAGCTTTACGCTGTGTCTCGCACATAGTAGGGTAGGGAAAGAGTACTTGGGAAACATAGTGTTAAGGCACTCCGTTCCCATTAACACGTTTCCGTTCCACACTTTCCGCAGAGTTCTGGAAACATTGCACGATAGTATCGAAACTCAACGCCACGCTATGGCTCGTTACCACATCGACTAAATGAAAATATTATACTACATTTACTCGAGTTAGAATCGAACTTACTAACTATCGCGTTCACAGTCACAACTTCCGTCCTTTCAATATCAACAATAATTTTACATCAACATAAAACAAAAATGAATGCTTTGTTTTTAAATTTACTCAAAAACAACACCTTCACAGCACTAATAACAATATTTACGGCCGTGTTGATAAGAAATTAAAGGATTTGTCATGGCAATTACTGTTTCAACATACTGTAGCTTTCGGCAAATGCAAATTACTTCTAACACGATAAGCATTTAGGTCGCAGTGTGACGTCACTGAACTATAGCAAAACTCGTGAAAGCCACAAGACGAACAATATATACGCTTGCGCAACTCAACGATCAGAGGGAACAATGGAGTATTAATAGAGCCATTCGTCGTCTCATTTCTATTCATCCACGCCCCCGACGCCTTCGCAGGCAACCGTCGCGATCTACGTCCTCATATTTCTAGCCTAACCATAACTGTTTTATTAAAAGAACTATCATGTACTTAGATACATCAAAATTACAGCTAATATACTAGGTAGGTGTTCTGGTACAAACGTTATGAAAGTTATTTAAGCACACACGTGATAATGATTTCCCGCAATGCCTCGACAATTCAGCAGAAAGTGGGTAGTGAGTGTCTTAACACTAGGTTCCCTCTGCTATATGCTTGATACAGCGTGAAGCGAAGAGAAAAAAAGGAATGAATAATTAACATTTAATCAGATTATTTCACCATCCTGTATATACATACCTACCTAACGTATCTCTGAAACTTAATAACTGAATAAGTTCTTAAAGCAATGCGTCCATATATTTTATTCATAGAGCGCGTGATAAATGAGGTATAAGTCTAGCTGTATCTCATACATTATTGCCTCACGCGTGGTCTTATCAAAAACTTGTTGCCGCTGCGAGCCCGACTATAAAACTATCACTCCCTCGTAAAGGCCACCGCGAGGACTCGGCCGAGTATAATTTCTCATTGGTAAAACTCAGGTAAACATATAAATTTACTTGTAACTTTATTAAATAATTAAGAATACTCAATGTATAATTAGTGTCAATGTATTTTATTACTCCACGAACAATATGTAAATGAAACACACACCTACAGTGCGATACGAGAATAATGAAGATTTACGTATTGATGATAAAATATCTAAAAAATTAATTTGGTTACGCTGTAATATCATAAATTTATATCCAGCAATAACTACTGTACTTGTTAACGAGAAGCAATTTGAATTCAATCGTAAACTTAATCCAGTTCCTGACGTAATGTGCGGAGTCGAGCATGCAACCAAACAAGCCTTATGCATAAAGTACCGGCCTAACAAAATACGATATCCCGGTAAATATAATAATTCTACGAGTCACGATAGCGTTTCATGGAACGGTTAACAATCGTTCAATTTGTAGGCCCTGTGGCAACGAGGCTCTACAATGGCGCTGCACGCGACTTACTGCCCGAGTCGACATTCTCATACGTAGGATAACGCGCAACAATCAAGATGTCATTTTTCAACTACCCACGCCGGACATTGAAATAAGAAATATGGCCGACAACGCACGCATCGTTCTACAAAGAGGCGTCTCGTGAGTGTCGCGATACATATCACCTGGTTGAATACTAGCAGCAATGAACGGACTCACTCCATGTGTTCCCATAGTTTATGTGGCCGACTGTTTCAACGACGAGCGAACGCAAACTACATTTAAACAATGACGAAATAAACTACTGGTTTAATCCACAATTTTATTTTCGGTATACGGTAAATTGTTGAAAGATAACCGCGTGAAATCCTTTTTATGTACTGTAAAGCAGTGGTAACATTCATGACATTTATGTAATACTTATCGCGAAAGTTCACAGAAGCAAGATGATTTACATACAGTGGAAGATGAAAACAGGAGGCAAGAAATAATAGTAATTATTGACACGAACGATCGCTCGATGCGAAAATCCGCCATACGCTTAAAGATCACAAGTAAGCACTAATTCGAAAATTCCACACTCATAACGGAGAGTACCCTTGGGGCGGGACGGCAACGTCCAAACTCGTTTGGGATACGAAATAGCTATTCACTGCGAAATTATACATGGATAATGTGCCTGATAACTCAAAATGTTATAACGGTGATTTCGATGCACTAGCAAATGCTATAAGTCGATGTTGTATTGGTGAACATTAATAATACCTTACTCATGACCTCAGGTACTTGAATGAAAGGCTTTCTTTGTATGTAGCCGTGTGTAATATTTTCTAAGTACATACATATGTATATTTCAACAATTATACTTAAGTTATTTTTAAACAGTATTATTATTCCCAATATTACATATGAAAATCCTACAGGACTCGTTGCGCACGTACATGTTTTCCTCCACTCATCTCGTATTATTAGAATGAACGTAATGTTATTATTGTTAACGCTAAGTGGATAATGAGTTTAAGCTAACGTGTTACTTGTTAGCCGTCATGTTATGGAACTTTTAGGATACTCTTTCTTATTAAAAAACAATATTATAAAATGTATTATTAGCGTTTTATTTACTTTTGGTTCTATTGTAAGATTCTTGGAAAAGTAATTTTATTGTCTACAGTTTCTTTTATTTTTTTTTTGTATTTTTTCCTTTAAAAACCATAATATTGTTCTAGCGTAATGGGCCAGTCATTTACACTATTTTCTGTGTTATCTTACGTATTACTATTTTCTAAATTATGATTCATTTTGATTATTTTGTTTTTCACGTTATTTAAGGTATGCATTTTAGGGTTGTCACGATAAATCCAAAATGCTAAACTTACAGAAATTCTATTAAATAAACTTAAATACCTTGATAATAACCTGAAACCCGACGCCTTGAGTAAGCATAAAAGTAAAGGAAATGATACAGTAAAAATAAATATCACTCATATGTTAGTATATATAAAAAAAATATGAAGTTTCGTAAGTATGCTGTCGTGTCTTAAATAATTCCTATAATCTCACTGAACAATAATTTGACAAATTGGCAAACAGCTCTTTTGCATATATACTCTCCACATTTGTCCAATTTTCAATAAAGTATGATTACATTTAATTAACTTCAATACGTTATAGACTTACTTAATACAAAAAACAGTGTATATAAGGTAATATAGGATTAGTTCATTGTTAAATATTAAAAAAAAATAAAAATTAGATACTAAAGTAAATACTAGTTTTATAATTAAAATGGCACTGCATACAATTTTAACTATAGATATTTCTCATACTCAGAGGCGGAATGTCCTTTTAGGGAGAACTATTTCTATTGGAAACTTTTGTTTGCGACACAACGGTTAATATATTGCTTGCATGTAGATATTGCAAAACTCTAACGAGTACGTACTGCAGTTGATCGAAGTTATTGCCGCCAGTGTACACGAATGACTATAATTACAGCTAAAGCGATGACTCGTTTATTTTGCTACCCGATCGATCAAGTGTCGACACAGATTGGTTCATGATTTATGAACTTAATGTGCCAACCTTTAACCCACTTAAAGAGCTTTAACCGTAACATTTTCTACTTATCGTATTACAAATTTAAGACAAAATACAATAACAATTAATTTTGGGCACTTCAGTTCAGAAAATACAAAGTGGCAGTTACAATAGCTTGTATCTATATGTACTGTAAAAGTTAATATATTATTATATTAATTATAAGATTTCAATTTTAGGGATACGTATGTGTATCAATGTCAGTCAAATATAGGAATTAAAAAAATATATTGAAATCTAAGTTTTACAGTTAATTAATATGAATTTATTAAACAAGCATATTAATCGAAATAAGCACTCATTTTATTGTTATCTTATTTGCTTACTGAAATACGTTTTAAAAGCTTTTGCCATACACTAAAAACTTTAAAGCTTTGGACTTTATAGAAAGTTTTACAATTTCAGTACTGAGTTCACATATTACACAGCGAATCTGTGTAATCCATGCGGGTACATAGTAAAGTTTAGATTTAGTGTATGCATATTGTTTGTCTGGATAGATCGAAATATTATAAAATTGAAGAATAATATTAAGAATAGAGAATAATTTTAAAGCTACCTGTTATGTACCAGTATGATTATATAAGGAAAATCGTGTTATATGATATACCTATGTTATAATATCTAGAGCTCCACACTACAGTATGTCATTTCAAGATAAGTCATCAATAGGCTATTATACCTAATGTGCGCAATAACTTTACTGATTGCAATTGCCTTAAATTAAAATAATAAGAAACATATTGCTTAACAGTAAAATATTTGTGTACTAGCGGCTCGCTCAAGGCTTCGCCCGCTTAAATTTATGGTGGTTTTAGCCAAATGGTATTCGTGCGCGGTAATCGCGCGATTCTCCAGAGTTAATCCTTATAGAAAAACCGTGGTAATTCCGGAATAAAAAGTATATGTCGCTCCACAACCTATCTATATTTTCTATTTTCCAATGAAAGTTCCATAAGAATCTTTTCAGCGGTTCCGGAGGCTAGCCCAAACAAACAGAAAGACGAACAGACAAAAATTTCTAAATCGTTTTTTTATGTTTTAGTACTGGGTAAATAAGTATTAGTACTTAAAAAACACAGTTACTTCGAAATCACAGATACAAAATTTTATTTTTATTTATTATTATTACTCTAGTACTTTAATATGACAGTTATATAAAAAATCATATATCATATATAAAAAACATAAAAATTAGTCAATTTGAATTAAAAAAACAAATTTTCATATCACACTTTAGCCCGCAAAAAGCGGGCAGTTCTAGTGACTCTTTGTTTGCATGTTAACTGACGGGAATCAACGCGACGTTATCAGAGCTAGGTAAATAAAAATGCTTTTTATCAATTCCCAGACGAAATTAAAAGAATCCATTCCGTCGAGTGGGAATCGAGCCCACAACCGTCGCGTTTACTATAAGACGTTGTGCAGCTTCACAACGAAGGAATATTTTTGTGCATACAATACAAATAATTAAATTTTATTATTATAATTAAATGTTTAATTGCATGATTTCAAAAATAAAATTTTTGACTTGGTAGATTGCAAAAATTAACAAAGTAAATTGCCGACGGTATAAACTGTGAAAGTTCGCTATCGCACGCTATGACAGGACATGAATTTCCTGTTTCGCGATCCAAACTGTTATTATCAGCTAATCAACAAGTTTAACTAAGTACAGATAATTATTATAAAAACATTTATCTGTTTTTAAGTATCTATGTGTCTTTATAATACTTGCTTTATTAAAAAAAATAGTGTCTTGTTGAAGGTTTAAAATGGATCCTGTGATATGAAATACATACATGTTCTATATTTCATATATAAGCACATGTTTAAATCGACAAATTGTAGTGTATTCAAATAATAATTATTAAATATGTTAATTTGAGGCCAAAAAGTGTGACTCTAAAATCGACTGGTTGTGGGCTCAAAACCCACTCGAGGAAAAGAAATATTTATTTACATTTACATTTTCATTTCTTTTGCCACTCAACACGCAATGTGTCCCTGCCGTCGCGTCTGCCTGCCTCACAAATAACTGTCGACAACTGTTACCATAGGGTGATGCAATGATTGGCTTTAAATTCAAGTTCCTTTTTGAAAAAAGTCAAATATTTATTGGTCATTGTACCCGATACCATAAGTAAATAATATATAAAAAGGAATAAAAAAAAACATATATAAATAGATATATAAACTCTATAAATTGATAGAAATCAAATAACAGGCGTGGTGACAGTTTTGTGTCACCACGCAATTTCATCTTATCAATCAAATTAATCTGCACATGAAATAAATATAGTGAATCTTATATCATAATTCTCCGTTCTCCGCTTTTCTCTCATCTCATCTGTTTTTCAGAAATTATGTGGCAATTTTTTTTTTCCCGCCATGTCTTACCAAAGCGAGGAAACCGAAATTAATTTAGACCTGCCAGCGAGGGTCTATAACACCTCATCTCGTTACAACCAAATGCTATCCCACTGCACTACAATGGTCTATAGGTAATATGTGGATAGATTGAACATATAAGATCATCATGGCGCAGTAACACAAATCTATGACTATAGATGAGACGGTTATGTGTTCGATTGCCATTCAAGAGAATTAAATATTTAATTCTCAAAGGGCGACGTTGACTCGCGCGACTCATACAACGCCTCGAAAATTCGGCGGAAAGTGGTGAACAAAGTGCCTCGACACTAGTTACCCTCTGACTGCCGTGATATATGTTCGATACTGTGTATAGCTAAAAAAGAATCCATATCGAATAATAAAATAATCAAGAAATACCTGTCAAATGGTTCCCCGTGAACTCGAAGTCGTCATCTTGGTCCCAGTGCTTCAGCGAGAGGTTCCCCAGCGGCGTCGCGTTCGCGAACTCCAGATTGGCAAAATGCCAGTCCAGTATTTGCCGGTCGCGCACCGACAGGTACACCGCGCTGGTTCGTGTACATATACATTATTAATGCGCAACGAGTTGACGCGCACAAAACGCGGTGCCATAGCAACAGCATAGGTGTGTTAAATTTATTTTATTAATATATTTAATACAATATTTAAAAAATATATATTTGCATTCATTATCAGCACTGTTTCTCTATACAAACTTTAACTGTGCACATTTCTATATTCCTCTTCTGTATCTCGCACACAGGTACGGGATACAGAAGGATGCAAAAAAAAATCCTAGAAGTGCCAAATTCGTAAACATATTTAATTCGATTTTTTTTTTAAATACATTATTAATACATAATATCATGTAAAATAATCCTAAATATTATTTTAAATGTTCTTAAAGCGAATCCACATAAACATTATATTAAGTATAAGTCTTATATAAGTCTTAACTTATTTGAAAAGATAATTAATTTTGTACTAAGCCCAATAGAACAAAATGTTTCTTTGTTGTTGAAGTTAAAGCCATTTGTTTCCGTTTCTTCGTAATTAATTATGAACAAGTTTTATTCCTTTGTAAAACAATTTAAATCTTAACGATTTTAAGAAACATTTTTAATGTTTTAATATGTTATGTTATGTTTTAAACAGTTTAGTTAACATAAATAATGCTCGACAATATCAAACACGCTTGTTAGATTTGAATTAAAATAATAAGTATTTTTGCGAGGTGATCGTTCCGCCGTGGAACAGCTTCTGATTCTAAACGCCTAATCCACAACTGCTACAATCACCGCTCGGAAGACAAAGTGCAGTATTTAATTCCTCTACTGAACACACAATTTTGGTGGAAGACGGAAGGCCTTGGCACTGGGCTCTCTGTGCCTATTTGACTATATACAGGATAAAGCATAAAGATTAAAAAATATTTCTTCTATATTTTTTTTAGCTTCACGCTGTATCCCGCATGTACAGAGGGAGCCTCATGTTTAGACACTCCGTTCTCCACTTGACTTGACACTTGGTAATAAGGAATACGTTTTATTATAAAATAAAATTGATATCGAACTCACAACCGTCACGTTGACAGTCGCGCTGTGACCCTGCGCCAGCCAAAAATAAATAAATTTATATTTTTACACATTTTTAAAGTGTGAAAACGTAACAAAATGTATGTTACTTAAAAAAGCATACGCTAGAGACAGAGATTGAAGCCTTCATTTCATTAATTGTGGAGCAAATTGGCTCTGCAGATAAATGGATGGACACCGTTTAGACACACCAGTGTTAGCACACACAAAAATTAAACTTACCTTGGTGATTTTCCCACAAAAAAACCCAAATAAATCTTCAAAAGTAACAACATTATAAAAAAAATAACGTACCTCGGCGGATTAGATTCAAGATGCGTCAGTTTGTCCTCAATGGTGTGGTTCTGTGCCATCATAGCCTCGTAGTCGTTGCACAGCAAGTTCATTTCCCGGTTGAGTCTCCGCAGATTGAACTCTTGCAATATGCTCGCGTCGCCCGACGCGCCCTTCTCTTTCTCTGCCAGCAAAGCTTCCTTTTCAATTTTCATTGATTTTAATAATTCTTTTATATCGGACATTCTAGAAGAAATATATGCTGTTAGTACAGAAAAATAATAAATATATAAAGATTTTTTTTAGTTTCACACTGTATTCCGCATATAGCAGTGTGAGGAGAGGGAATCTAGTGTTAAGACACTCTGTTCCCCATTTTTCCGCCAAATTTTCTAAGCATTGCGTGTAAAACTTTATCAAAGTCATTCATTTCCTTGTGTGGGAATCCAACCCACAACGTCACGTTTAAATCCACAAATTGTGCCCGTGCGCAACGACGGTCTCAAGAAAAAAATTAAAAATAAAACGAAATGAAAAAAAATCAGCTTCACGCTGTATCCCGCACACAGCAGGGTAGGTCGAGGGAACCTAGTGTTAAGACACTCCCCACTTTCTGCCGAATTCTGTAAGCATTGCATGTTGAGTGGCAGAACACCAGAACGAAAAAATGGAAATATAATTTTAAGTAAATATATCATCTCCTCGAGTGGGGATCGAAACCACAGCCAGTTGGTTTTACAGGCCTGAAAATTATGAAACAAATATATAAAGAAAATTATGACTACTATAATTTATTAGTATGTTCAATTTTTGCAACAATTTCATATCTTAAAATGTACATACAACTTACATTACAACGAAAGTTAATTTCGCAAACATTATTGCTTTTTTATACCTCCTTAATCCTTAATTAATTTATGTATATATTTTAATAAGGTAAGTTTACGAACCTATAGGAACGTAAAGCCAATAATAATTGTTTTATTATTATTGACTTTACATTCTTTCGTTTCGTTTCTATCTATGTAAATAATATGTCAAAATTTTGTCCAATAACTTACTTGTTAATGTTATTCTTAAGTTTCTCTTGTAGAGTGATGAGTGCTTTTAACTGTTGAATCTGAGTATGGAAACAAAATAAATATTCATGTTTAATTGCTTGTAATGTGTTGAAATATGTATAAAATTTTAAAAATAAATTATGATATGGAGTTAATTGCACAATATGAAAATAAGCCTACGATTTGGGCTATTCTTGAATTAATCATTTATTTTAACAGATATTCTCCACGTTCGGCCCGTTGTAGGTTCAATTCTCACATGGGGTAATTAATTATTTTCGTTTCCTTCTTCTGGTATGAAGACAAAGCCGTCGTTGGGTTCTGTCACCCAACACATTTAGACACATTGCCTCTAAAATAGGGCTGCGTGTGGGAAACGGAATGTCTTAGCAATAGGTTCTCCCTCTGCCTACCCTGCTATATGCGGGAGAATGTGTAGCTACAAAATATATACCTGTTTATGTTTAACATTCTTCTGTTGCAATTTAATAACCCATTCCAAAGCTTGCCCCAACGAAACTGGCGTATCGTTGTAATAATTGAAGTCTACTTGATGTGATAAATACGACGTGGCATCTAACAAGCGGTTGAATTCACGTTCCACCTGCGATTAAAATACAGTGTAAACTCATTTAACATCTCTTCATTTATTTGCAAACTCCATAAAGCGTAGAAATCGTTTTACTTTGGTTGGATTAACATGGTTTTGACAAAATGTTACACTAAACATAACATCATACTCCCACATATAATAACGGCAAAAACAACGCAACTTAAATTTTCAAAAATACAAATTAGTTTTTTCCTCTTTTATGTACTGTAAATTTTTCTTGAGAAAAATAGTATAAAGGACGTCAGGCGACGTTGAGTTCCGTCACTCAACAGGCAATATCTTGAAAATTCGACAATCCATATGGAATGGAGTGCCTTAATAGTGGATAACCTCCTGATACATAATGAATCTAAATAGATATAAATAAAGGTAAAAACTCATTACCATTTCATCCTTATGTTTAGGCACCTGGTTACCAGTTGCTTCATACAGAGGACATTTTTGTTTAATTTTATGCAATTCCATGTTCATTTGTACTGACAATGTTGTAACGGGATTTCCACCTAAGCCGGTCACTACCATTGCACCTAAAAAAAATAAATAGGGAAAATTGTATATAAAATATGATATATTTTTTCTAGCATCACGCCATATCCGACATGTAGCAGAGTTAACAGAGAAAACCTAGTATTAACACCTACTCACCTTCCAATTTTCGATACACTTCGGAATAAGAAGTGGCGGAACTCAACATCTAACTTTTCTACTTACAATTGACGCCATTAAAATAATATTGAAAAAATAAAATATCAATAATACCTAGATCAGCTACATAAGGTCCCTTTCTATAGGTGACAACCCGACCACCCACTCTGTCTCTACCTTCCAATATAACTACTTCACATCCAAATGACTGTAGCTGACGTGCTGCAGCTAGCCCTGAAACTCCTGGAATAGATATTCGTATATTTAATTACTAGCTTCTACCCGTGACTTTGATCACCTGGTCATATCGAAATAATTATGAGTTGTGTATGATACAAAACACGTTTTAAATGTTCCAAGACCACAGGTACAGTGGCGACCACAGTGTAAAACTATTAAAATTATGTATTATATTTTTCTTCGATAAATGGGTGTGTCATTAGGGCACTCAACCAAACAAACTCTTCAGTTCTACAATATTAGTATACTTTTTGTTGACATGATTAAAATAAAAAACATGATTCTAAAGTATCAAATAAAGTTAGAGAGTGAGATTTGTGTCAAAATTGTGTAACAAGATTTTCTTACATTAATTAAATATTTGATTGTTTGATGCGTAGACACAGATAAAGCTGATAAATGTGTAAAAAAAAATTATAAATTTATAGATATTTTAATGAATTTTTTTATCAACTTCATGGTGTATACTACAAACAGCAGGCAGCAGCTCAACGCAGTGCTTCGCCTTGACACCAGAGCGAAGAAATGAAAATGTAAATGTAAAAAAAAATCCCTCTCCTTAAGTGGAGATCGATCCCACAACCAGTAGATATTTACAGTTACACGATGTGCCTCTGTGCCACGACTGGCTTCAGCAAAAATTTTGATTCTCTTTTAATCATAATTATATTTAAACTTCAACTGTGTTAATTTAAATATTTGTAGAAATCTACCTAAAGAGATGCTAAAATATAAAAAAGTTCTAGTAAGCATATAACAATTTCAAAATAGCTTGATGAAATTAAATAGCTTAGTGGTCAAAATGATTGGGTGGTTTCCAAAAGATTTTTTACATGATTTCTACAAAAAATAAAAGAAACACAAAACGAAAATTACCTGCTCCAATAATGATAACTTTAGGTCTTTGTTTTCCTTTTGGGGGAGATGGTATGGGAGTAACTCTTTCATATATACCATAGTTTATAAATCCATGCCTTTCTAAAAATGCATGAGTTCTTAACACTAAGGCTGGATCGGCGTTATAGGGAGGCTGAAAATATATTTTTTATCATTTTTTAAATGTTCAATTTTTTATATATAATTTCTAAAATATTTTTTTTCTCCTCGGTGTAGAATAACACTTTAAAATCATTAGGAATATTTAATAAATAGCATTCTCTCGTGCCAATTTTGTTTATTATCTAATATCTAAGCAATAATCCTATCTCCATACAGATTTACTATTTGGAACAAGCAAATTGATACCTTAAGTCAAATTGATATTTGACTTAGGAGTTAGCTGATGCTAACTCCATTTAAATAAATTGTACAAGAAAGCTGAACAATGTTACTTTTTGTAGACCACTTATTAAAAAAAATATGATTTTCTTTCATGTACAGGTTAAGAAACAGTAGTAGAATTTCATTGATGTTCTTAAAAAAATTATGCATTTAGAGGTAATAACCTTTAGAAACATTCATTCTTAACTATTATTTATTACTTACTTCTATTTTCTGTGCAGCATTTTCTTGTGTCAATTGTTTTTTAGGATCTTCAAACCACAATTTTAATAGACGATTTCTTATTTGAACAAATGTGTGGCTTGATGGCCCCTGTAGATCTGAAAAACATTCTGCTTCCAAAGATGACATTTTGTCAAATGGTAGTCTTGATTGAAATGCTGCTCCTTCCAAGCTGAAAGTTTTTCCAATTTTTTTTTAATCTTAATTTGTTTTTTACACTGTAGTTCTTTTGTTACGGCAGGGCATTATATGACTATAAATGTGACAGTTGTGGGTTTATCTGCCATTAAAATAAATTATTTTCTTTTCCTAGCTCAGTCACACCCAAAGAGCAGTGTTCTATCATTTGACTCAATATGCAATGTCCCTAAGATCCGCCACGCTATCTTCTCTAATTCCGAATTAAAAAAGTAGTTTTTCTCCCAATACATGTACTTTAGGAAAAATATATCTAAATATTGTAATTTATTTTTGATATTTTAAATACTTTTACCTATTTAGCATTTCTTTATAATTAATTTCCTCGATGTCTTCAGTTTTCATTTCCTCAATTATAATAGGTTTTTCATCTTTTTTAGAATCAGTTGTACGGCTTGAAGAAGATTCTCGGCGGCCAGCTACAGAAGTAGGACTAGAAGGGGTGATTTTACTTTTTTCTGATTGATCTGATTCCGAATCATCTTGTTTCAATTTTTCATCAAGTTCGCGGTTTTCTGCCTAAAATCAATAAACATAACCTTGACATAAAAATAAACAAAATGTTATGAAAGTAAAATGTTTATTTTAATACCTTAGCACGCTTGCGACGACTCATTTTGAAAAGATTTTAATATTTTATCCTTGTAAAAAAGGTAAAATAACTTGATATTCTGATATTCTTATTTCTTATAAAAAATCAAAACAATCACATAAAATGAATTTGACATTTAATTTATGTGTTGCTATACGAAAAATAAATCTATTTAAATTTATTGATTAATTGAATATGTGGTGTGTCCTCTTATGTATAAATGTGAAAATCATGTAAATGGTAATTTTAATGGTAATTTTGATTGACTTAACAGTAATAATTTTATTAAATCTATTTTTTAAACATTTTAAAGTGTTAATCCACACTTAATTAAGTATCTAATTAAGTATTTATTAAATCTAATTTTTACACTAGAAGTCTTATGAAACGCAATAAAAGACAAACATTTTTTTTTAATTCAATATTTTATTTTAATATATCAGCCAAATATTTACAGATTCATTATGTTATATTACTAGCTTTGTTTCTTGTATTTTTATTTGATAATCTTCCTGTTTTTTTGTATTTACAGACTTTTTCTAAAATGACTCTGCAAAAGGCTTTCGTCGGCGTATCCAGCAATTTCTTGGGGTATTATTGAGCTCTCTTCAAGGGACCCACAAGGACGGCACATGCACTCCAATGGGGCTTTCGTAGACACCTAAATATTATAAATATTATTTATTATTACTTTATATTTAAGTTAAAATTTTATTTAAAGATACGAAGTAACATATTGGATGGCATCTCCGGTGTCTGAAAATGATCAGAAAGCATGAGCGGAATAATTTATCACTATTTACAGAAATATTCCGAGTTTGGAAAAGAAGACATAAGTATACCATATATGTAAGGAAATAAACTTTATCCAGGCCAGTCGTAGATCACGGATACAAGCGTGTGACTGTAAGCACGACACGTTGTGGGTTCGATTCCTAGAAAATTCAATATTCAAGGAAATGAAATATTTAATATTTTATTTTTTTGGTATTGATGTCGAGGCAAAGCGCGGCGTTGAGTTCCGCTACTCAACACGCAGTGTCTCCTGAATTCGGTGGAAGGTGAGGAGCAGAGGGAGTCTAGGTTTTAACACTAGGCTCCCTTTGCCTACTTTGTTACATACGAGATACAGCGTAAACATGAAAATACGAAAAATGTGTACAAAGTAAAAATTTCTTTTATAAAAAAGTCTATGACTACCTTTCTGAACCTTTTCTCTTCACTTTTAGCTTTTGGACAGAACAGAACTACGGTTGCTTCTCGTTCTCCTGATTCCTGACAGCAATTGCAGGAACGTTCCATCTGCCATATTTTACTACCAGACACCTTTAACACATTGTTACCAAATCTATTAACAAGTAACTGCAATAATAATAATAATAACTTAAAGCTGTCTTGGCGCAGGAGCCTCAAGCGTGTGACTGTAAGCGTTCTATTTCCGCTCATTAATTTTTTCATTTCCTAGCTTTGGTAACGAGTCAAAGTGCAGCGTCAAGTTTCGTCACGTCACAAACACACAATGCCTTAAAAATTCTGCGGAAAGTGGGGTATTGATGTGTCTCGATTTCGAACAGAGTGCCTTAACACTAGGTAAAATACGTGTTATTTTATATAAGTATTTATTTGTATTACCTGTACGTAGCTACTACATTTCCCAATGCAAGCATATGAAGGAATCGGTTTCGGTACACAACCAGGATGTTGTAGAACATGAATAACAGGAGTCATTTGACACTCCTGACCTATAAATATTTTTTTATTTAATTTACACTTTCCACATAAAAGAGTATTATATATATGTATATTATATATATATATATGTTAATCCAAACGAACCTGGAGGTAATTGTACTTCCTGACCATAAACATTTTTTTCAGTCAAAAAAGAAAATGACAAAAAGACTAAAGAAAAGTAAAATGCACTAAAACCAGACATGATCACGTAAAATATTTAAAAAGTTTTATTCTAAGTAGAGTAGACTTTTTCTTAATATGGGAGTTATAGCTTGAGTGAAGAATTTCACAGCCAATCGTGCTTATAAAGGGCTTAAATGACCTCATCATCGTGTATTTATAAAATACATGTTTAATAGGGAATACATTGAATTCATTTTAGCAAACGTTCCCCCGATGTGATACATAGATTTCAAGCGGTGTGAACACGACGTCCATAATGGATTTTTCTTTAATGTCAGATTTAAGTTAAAATATGTATTAATAATATTTTTACTAAAAGTTATCATGTGGCAGTCTTACAATTTTTTCTTAAAATTTAAACATCCTACGAAACACGCATGGAATAAATACGTGTTAATTTTAAAAAGTTAAGTTTAGTTTAACCAAAGCGTACTCAGTTTTATGACACCCTGTTACATGTTAACCGCATATTTTCAAAACATTGCGTGTTGAGTGGTGGTAATCAACACTGTGCCTTGTCTTGTTACCAGGGCGAGAAAATGAATATTCCTTCGAGTTGGAACTCACAACCGTCGCATTTTAAGTGAAACGTTGCGCCATTACGGCCTCTACTCAAAAACAATTTGCTCGAATGTGCTAATATACATTTCATTTTATTTAAGACAAACTTGAAGTATTATTTATTTGTGTTATTGTCATTTGCTTCTTGCACCCTGCGGCTTCCCGCAATCTTGACCAAATCATCCCTATACCTGGTACAGATCCTAAGAACGGAACTTCAACCGGTTAGTGTTTGCTTTTTTCCTCCCTCAAGACATTGTCCACACGATCTGATCTCGTTACTACTACTAGTTCTACTAATTCTTATAGCTGTACAAATAAGAAGTTCCTTTGTACTACGGCCACTAGACTTCATTCATTCATTCATTCTAAGTCGTTGTCAATTTTTTTTACGTTTTTGAGTTGTCTACTGACTATTAAAGAAATTCCTTTTCGCAGCAGAAAAAAGATATTTCATTAAAGATCCGCGAAGCTCTGTTCTTATATAATCAAAAATGTTTGCCTGTCTTTCTAGTTTGAGTTCCTAGCCACTTTAATTTCACGGGAAATAAAACTGTTTACTTGTGTGCTAAGAATGCCATTGTGTATGGTACCTTAGAACATTTCTCAAATTTGACTCAAGATTTGTTGTCCCTTGCTAAAACTCCATTAGACGTGTCGTGGAATAACTACTGGAAGTCAATAAAACCTGGTAAGGTGTATTCTACAGTCCTACCTGATATTCCAACTCGTCCTTGATTTTTTTTTACTCAAAAGTATAAATGGAGAATTATGTGAACTTTATGTCGTCTGCGCCATGGGCATGCGTCTACGGCTAATAGTAATAAGGCTCATGGTTTGCGCCCGCCCTAAAGCTGACTTTTTACACACAAGCTATAAGCTTTTGAACCATATTTGGTTCAAATTTTTAATTTTTTTTTTCAATAAATA
>DWAN01001703.1:0-16987 GCA_018230445.1 Heliconius hewitsoni | reverse complement strand
AATTCTGAAGGCATTGCGTGTTGAGTGGCGGAACTCAACGCCGCGCTTTGCCTGGTCACCAGAGATAAATAAATATTTAATTTCCTCGAGTGGGTATCGAACCCACAACGAGTTTACAGTCACACTTTTGCTCCTGTGCCACGACTGGCCTGAATACTGAATAATGAAAACTAAAACAACATAAATACACATAGAATCACAAATACATATACCTACATATATATGAACACGAAAGTTTAAATTTGCTGATCCAGTTCCAGATTAAACAGCTTTATATTTAAAATTGCTTTATAGGAACATAATTTGATAGCCAACAGTAAGAAAGGACCTGGAGCCGGTTTGGTATACATAATGTATCAGCTTGCGTTCGCCCTCGCAACCCCTTTCCATCAAAGTGCTTATTTGTGTCTTTTGAATAGCTCCTTGTGGTTTGAAAACTCGAGCAATATTAAAATCGTATTTAAAGTTTTATTAGATTGGATGCTTGCTCGAGTAATGCCTAGTATTATATTTTTTGTATATATAATTTCAAGTAAATTCTACATTATTGTTTTGGGAACCTAGTATTAGATACTCCGTTTCACTTCCATTCTCCTCTTTTCACCGAATTCTGGAGGCAATGTGTGTTAAGTGGTAGAACTGAACGCTGCGCTTGCACATCAGACCGAAAAAAGGAAAATATTAAGTACCTATTTAATTTCCTCGAGTGCCAATTGAGCCCATAACCTGACGCGCTTACTTTGTTCATGTTTGTGCTTCTTCATCGCGTTTGGACTCAATATATTGTATTGATATAATATTTTATCGTCCACATTCTTCGCATTTAATTGATTTATTAGGTAGCGAAACTTAACAAGGTGGTGCAAACTGTATTCCGCATACAGCATGGTAGGCAGACGAAATATATTGTTAATACACCCAATTCCCCGCTTTTCGCATAGTTTTTAAAATATTGCGTGATGAGTAGCGGAACTCAACGCCGCACAGTCATATAAAAAATAACTAAAATATTGATTAATTCACAAAAGAAACATTCATTCAGACATTATCAATTTTTTTTATATAAAAAACAAAATGCCAAACACTAGAAAAACCTCTCATAATAAACCCCTATATATTCCGCGTCAAAAAACAGAAGCTCCTCGGCTCCCAAACGTTTGATGCGTGAAATACTCGTTCAGTAGAAATTAGAATATTAAGTGACATCAAGTATTCTTTGCGTGCTTGCTCTTTGAAGGTTGATAAAACAAGGGTGGATCTGCATTTAGTAGTCTATACGTATATGTATTTTTTTTTCAGCTTCACGCTGTATCCCGCTTGTATCAGGGTGAACAGAGGGAGTCTAGTGCTACGATACTTCGCTCTCTACTCTCTGCCAAATTCGGGGGGCTTGGCGTTTTTAATGGCGGAAGTAAACGCTGCGCTTTGCCTCGAAATCTGAGCGAAAAAATTATAATATCGGTTATTTATTTCTTTCGAGTGGGAATCTTACTTACAACCTGTCACAATTACAATCACACGCATAAGCCCCTGCGCCACAACTGGCCTCAATGTATGTTTAATGTAAAGTAATTAATAAAGCGCCTCGTGTTGAAAATTAAAGGCGTCAGCCATTATAGTATGTAATTCTATACATATACTTATACATTATACATGCATGTTCAAAGTGCTTTTACGTTTCAGAATATGTTGGAGTTAGAAAGGCTTCTCGCTGTTCCGTTTATATGTAATAGTTCTAATAAGATTAGTTTGGTAACATCGCTGTTTTGGGTTTCTACATATATGTTTTGACAAATTACCTAATACCTACCTAATACCGAACTAATCATTATTTTAGTAGACGGAGTTTAGTATTGATTTGATTTTATTTTGGAATCTAAGCTTTCTATCTGGACAAGTATTACATTTTTTAAGTGAACACAAGAACTGATACAGAACTTCATCTTATTAATCCAAAGAAATCCTGGCGCTATTAATATTCCATTCAATTCTATTAAATGGAATAAACAAAATATTTTTTCTTAAGATTAAATTTAACTAATAAATTAGTACCTACATATATCTCCATTATACCACGTCCACATTAAATATACATCCAAAAATTATATCGCACACAAAGAAACCACGATCAGCAATAAGAAAGCAATGCGAAAAATAATTGCCAACCATACATTTACGTATCTACGTACATATATGATTCAAGAATTTTCTTATCACGTTTTCAACTCGATTAGAACAAAAGACGCTCCCGAAAGCGGGTCGCCAAGTCTCTCATTTCCATACTATTAAGCCTTATGCGTCCCTTGAAAACGGTGGAATGAACAGGCAAGGCATTGAGCACGCACGGCGGAATGAAAATGAAATTTGCCTTTCGGATTCTCTTCGGTGGTTTCCTTCGAGAATTTTTTTTTGCCAAATTTACAATGACTTTGTTAGATTTTTATTATGTAGTGATAAAATCAATCTCAAATTGGGCTGGTGTTGCGTGTGGAAATATACATTTTGTTGGTTTTTTTTTGGTTTTCGAATATGTATATATAACAGCGTATGGTGAATAGAATTTAGTTATAATTCAATTTAATCAATATGATTTAAAAGAAACATTAAAATTAATATATTCAAGGCCGTCGTGGCCCAGTGGCACAAGGGTGTAAATGAAACGCGACTGCTGTGGATTTGATCTCCACTCGAGGAAATTAATTATTATTTCTTAATATTATTATTTATTTACTCTGGCAACAAGGAAAAGTCCAGCACTGAGTTCCGCTAGTTAACACGCAATGCATCGAAAAATTCGGCAGAAAGTGAGAAACGGAATGTCTTATCACTATGTTCCCTCTGCCTACTCTGCTGTGTACTGGATACTGCGTGAAGCTGATTTGATTTAATTAGATTTTTTAATATACTCAATGAAAAGAGACAAATAGAGCCATAATCGGAAAGACTTGTTAATTAATTACTTTAAAAATCAACAAATAACAATTAAAACAAATATCCAAAACAAATTTATTAAATACTAAACGTAAAATAAAAAATATAAAAAAATCAACACATTTCTAATCTAGCAATGGTATTTCAGTAATATTTCATGGAAATTGATAACAAATCTTCAAATTACGGGAAAAAAAGTACCTCCTCTAAATCAAGGAGGATAAATGGATAAAGTTGCCAACTTCCACGGTCAACTTTGTATAAACAATTTAAACGATAATAATTTATTTGTCCAACCAATTAGTGTTGGTGAAATAAATTTAACAGGAAGAGCAAATTTTGTTACCGCAGCCCATGACTTAGTAATGCTGTGAGTGACGCATTGACGCTTAATATATGTATGTTTGCATATAGATGTTTACAATTTTAGGAACAATGTTTGTTTTTAGTGTGATGTAGTGATAAATCACTCTGAATATGTTTAATGTTATATGATATGTGATTTTTCAGATTAATATAAAAAATTTAGAATCAATATTAATAAAAAAACTAATTAAGAGATAACATAAAAAATTGTAAAAGTACCATGCATGGTTATTTATTTAATTTAAGATTTATTATTACTAACATATTTTTTAGGGATAAGCTGAAACTGTTCTGTCAAGAACTCCTCCTTAATTCGAAACATTGCGTGTTGAGTGGCGGAATTTAACGCTGCGCCTTGTTTTTTACATAGCATTCTCTTTAATATATCAAATCTAGATTAGACTATTCTTTAGGATAAACCTAATCTTGAATTCACTATAGTACACGGTTACGGTTACTATAACAAACCATCATCAACTTAGAAGTAACCTCACGTACTATTCTGGATTCCTGTAGAAAAATAGATTTAACAGTAGATTGACATTTGATTAAGGGGTTGGGCTTACAAATGTAACTTATACTCTAAATAACCTAGAAAAATAATTTGGAATAATATATGCTAGTCTTGGATCATTTTAAATTTGATAATATTTCATTTCAAGTAAAACTGCCGTCTAACAGTTTTGCGAAAATATATTAATATAAATTTAGTATATTATAAATATAATATAAATAGACTAAATTAGTTTAAAAAATAAAATACTTATACGTACCTTGACACTGTGTTCTAAATAACTGTCTAAAACCTAAGAATCTTTAAGCACTTGTTGTGAATTCGAACCAAACTCAATGGAATGTTTAGACTTTTTTAAAAACATATTTTTCCGATATGGCAAAGTTAGAAAGACGATCATCTTAAATTAGATTGTTTTACCCTTCCATATCTCATTAAATAGCAGAAGATCTGGAAAAATTATAAGACCTACATATGTATTAAATCCGTCATGGCGAAATGGCACAGCCTGTGAATGCAAATGCGACGGGTGTAGGTTCTATTCTCAATCGAAGGAATTAATAAATTTAATTTCTTCGCTCTTTAGTAACAAGATAAAGAGCGAAAGTATCGTGGGAAGTTGGCGTGAAGTAGGAAACAGAATATCTTAACACTTCGATCCCTCTCGTCTTACCTGCTGTACGGGATATAGCGTGAAGCGAAAAAAAAGTTATCATGTAATCTAAATATCTCCAATATTGCAATATTCACATCATATAAAACCAATTTAACTTCAAAATCCAAACTTATTACATATTTACTGTACTTGAAATTTAACTTGATTTCCGCATCGAGCCAGTAACGTCAGCTATCAATATTGTACGCCGCAAAATGTCGCCGATCCATTGCGTCTGCTCTTGCTTAGCCCGCCAGGCTTTGATGCATGCGGTTGGAGCTAACTGGATTAAAGCGAGCTTTGGTGGTTTAAATAAAAGTTGCGTTTTATGTTTTTTTTTAAATTCACGTTGTATCCCGTATGTTGCAGGGTAGGCAGAGGGAGACTAGTGTTAAGACACTCCGCTCCACACTTTTAGATGAATTCTTGACGCATTGTGTTTCGAGTGGCGGAACTCAACGTCGCGTTTAGCCTCGACATCAGAGTTAAGTTTTTTTTTTTTAAATATTTCATGCCTCGAGAGACTTACAAGAATACATTATATTATTTCTTCTTATCATTTTAAAAATGTATTTTAACGTTAGCAAAAATAAATATAACAACAAACAAAAATATCAAATATAGATGGGATCGGAGTATCTTACCACTAGCTTCCCAGGTTCTCTCTGCCTACAACTTGATACAACATGAACGAGAATATCAAACCATTATACACAAAGCGTTTGTTTTCTAAACGTAGTACTGGAATCTGTGACTGCGATGCAATTTCGTCTGGATTTCCTAAATCCTTCCCTTGAACAATCGAATACGTAGTTACTTTTCCTGTGCTTTCGAAACTATACATAAAAGATGAGACGCAAAACTTTTGTATTGTATTGGTAACAGTGTAGCGAAGAAAAAGAAACAGTATAGTGTTTCTGGTCAATACAAAATATATTGCTGTTACAGTAATAAAAAGTATTTGTAAATAGTTCTGACTCTATTTGTAGTAAGATTTAATTTTTTCAAATTATCTAGTGACAGTTGAATGGTGTAGGAAGTTGATTTTTTCTAAAAATATGTATCCTGGAAAGCTTACTAAGAAATAATTTATCTCAAAAAAATCTATAGAATTGAAAAAAACATTTTTCACGCTGTATCCTGCAAATTGCAGGGTAGGGAGAAGGAACCAGGGGACTTAATATTAGGATACTTCGTTCCAGTTAAGACATTTTCGTTTTCCACTTTCCACCGAATTCTAGCAGCATTGCGTATTGCGTCCGGAATACAAAGCTCAAAAATCTATTGAAGCCATCAATACATTATTTGAAGATCATGAAATGAAGAACATATTGAAGTATTTTTTTTTATTAAATCAGCTTCACACTGCGGGGTAGGCAGAGAGAACCCAGTCTAGTGACTTGTTGAGTGGCGGAACTCAACGCCGTGCTTTGCCTCTACACCAGAGCGAATAAATGAGAATGTAAATTTAAATAAGTATTTCATTTTCTCTACTTGGAATCGAACTCACGACAACGTTGCGCCAAACATTACTATTGCGCCATGGCTGACCTCAATTTTGATATATTTTAAAAAATCATAAAGAAGATTGTAATTTATTGAGACTTAGCTACAAAAAATAAGTGTGGATGGATTAATTTTAATTGTAATTTATTAGAATATTATATTTTTCTTCCCGTAATACTTATTTTGGGAAGGAAATAGGTTAAGTTTCCAAGGATTTATAGTAAACTAAATGCTTCTTTATTTTATGCATGTGTTTATTTTATGTATTGCTTCCTGAGGCCGTCGTAGACGCAAACGCAAATGCGACGATT
This sequence comes from Heliconius hewitsoni, assembly GCA_018230445.1. Lineage (NCBI taxonomy): Eukaryota > Metazoa > Arthropoda > Insecta > Lepidoptera > Nymphalidae > Heliconius > Heliconius hewitsoni. Next base: position 10,704 of record DWAN01001703.1, on the reverse strand, counting down.
GTGGGTTCGATCCGCATTCGGGGAAATGAAATATTTAATTAAAATATTTTAAGAAAAATGGGAATTCAGTATCAGGTACTCTTTGCCTACCCTGCAATATACAGGATAAAGCGTGAAGCTAAAAAATGCAAAAAAAAAACACAAAAAACAATCCTTATTAATTTTTACTAAGCATATTTGCTACAATTTCCCATATCACCATTAGTCCCACAAAGACTACTCTCCACTGATAGCTCCACTATACCGCTCCTAGCTCCACATAAAGGTTTTCACGTTATCACACTTCGTCTGTTATGTTTGTTGATAACAGAATTGCACAATCACAAAGGGAGACGAATTTCCGTACCCTTTTGCCCTCTAGATTACGCTTAAGCAGGTTTTTTTTATATTTTCATTTAGATATATATCCAAAGCTTTGTGTATTACATTTATTGCTCGATAATAATGAGAACTAAACGTATATTTTATTTGGCCTCATGCTGTATACACATAGCGGGGAAGGCAGAGTTAACCCAGAAACCTAGTGTTAGGACACTCCGTTTCCATCAAAACACTTTAATTCTACACGTTTCGCCAAATTCTGAGGGCATTACGTGTTGAGTGGCGGAACTAAACACCGCGCTTTGCCTCGATAGCTAAGCTAATAATAAAATTATTAAATATTTAATTTCCTCAAGTGCAATCTAATTTACAACTAGTAGCGTGTAGAGTCTCACGCTCGTGTCCCTAAGCCTACAGGTATATAATGTTATCATCACTAGCTTTTATCTGTGGATTTGCCCACGTGGTCAAATGAAAATAACTAGGAAACATAACAGTTAAGGCACAATAGTAATATAACTATGACATAAAAGTTCTTAGTTATTTCACATTCAGCAGTGGGTTCAAACTTGTAGTTCTTCAGATTAGAGCGTTCAACTACATAAAACTTTCAGATTTTTAATGTTAATAGACTAGATTATATTTGTTGTTATTTTTTATAACAAATAAATACTTGGATAGAGAGCTGATTTCCATTTTTATTCTTGTTTGGAAAAAAAGACTTTAATAATGATTAACACTTTAATAATGTAAGTCATGGACGAATGAAGAAATAATAGTCAGTTTTAGACAGTTATAATAAAAACAATGAAATTAAATTTAAATAATTACTTAAATTCTTTTCAATTTTTTCTTATAACAATTCTAAAATAAAAAAAAAACGGCCACGAAGTGTAAGCTTTAATTTTCATAACAAAATATTTATAAACGAGCTTAATAAAATCTTTTCCATTAATAAAATCAATACAAAATGTGAAAGGCGGTACTTAATAACTCCATTTTTTATACTTCTTATCATTGGTGAAAATGTTACTAAAATCTATGTACATATTGTGTTATTTATTTACAAAGCAAATCAAAATCAAATGAGCTTCACGCTGTATACCGCATACAGCAAGGTAGGTAGAGGAGACTTAGTGTTAAGGCACTCTCCACTGAACCTACTTTTTCCTCACTTTCCGGGGCATTTTATTTCGAATGGCGGAAGTCAACGCCTGGCGTTGAGTTCCACCACTCGCTCTGGCTCTCCCTCTAGCTTTGGAGCCAGAGTGAAGAATGGAAACATTAAGAAAATAATAATTCATTTTCTCAATTGGGGATCTAACCCACAACCGTCACGTTACAGTCAAACCCTTGTGCCCCCGCACCACGACGGCCGCAGAATATATGTATATTTATAGTGTTCTAAAATTAAGAGAGGAAAGCTCCCTTATCTCGTTTGGACCCGTTATCACTTGTGAGAGCGGGTGTGAAAATCGACGGGCAGACGGCCGGAAAATATTAATACGATCGCTGACCTGGCCTCTTTTATAATTTCATCGAGTTAATGTAATTTTACTTTATTTTCAGTTATATTTATAGAACGGCAGCGTTATAATTTTGTTTTGCGTTTTTTTCTTGGTTATTTTGTATAATCACTATTTGTTAGATTCTACCATACGATTGTGGATTCAAAATAACTCAGAATAATGCTAGTATTTAAAAATGAAGGCAACTTTGTTATTTAGTTGTAGACAACTAAATAACAAAGTTGCCTTCATTTAGCGGCTATAGCCGCAATTCTTCTTGTTAAATTAAATAAAAAGCATAGAAAAGAAGAATTTAAACAATATTTCACTTTGTAAAAATATTATACTTTATATCGATCGATACTAAGTAATTATAATAAAAACAATTTAATTTAACAGTTGGTCAAAATATGGCTATTTATACACGAAGTCATTAAAAAATACATTTTCTAGATATCCATTACAAAAATTCTTTAAGGAATACCGAAGTTAAAAATAAACACATTTAACTGTCTGCAACCTAGATATATAAATAAACGAATAGCCACGTGATTGAGGTAAATGATAAATTAGATTTCCATCCACAAAACTTACCTTTCGCAAAAGTATCATGAAAATAGGTGTATCACTAAAAAATCACTAGCACTATTAATCACTACACTAAATTTTTTCGACCGACGGCAGCGCGTGTATGCGCACGCGCAGGCGCGCCGACTGACTCACGCATCCCTTCAGTACAAAATCTATTTTTCAACGTAATAGGAACAAAAGGAGGGGAAGACGCCCTCGTCTCTATACACGAATATAAATAGATCAGCTAACGTCGTTCGTTCACTCAGGAAAGCGTAAGAAATTCCATTTATTTCCTCGTTACTAGTTAAGATAATAATCCAAAAATAAACGTCCGGCCCTCGGTTTAATAGTACCGAATCCACGCTAGTTCCGATTCTCATTAACCATTGGAGCGTTTCCTACTTTTGTTATTTGGATGGAAGATGGAAGTCTCTTTCAATAAATCTTGAGATTTTTTTTAACGGTGGGACGGTAATTGTTCGTTTGAATGTCTGGGTAAGATTGAAAATTCCTTTTTGTCCCGTTTTTAGTATTGGTATTGTGTAAAGACATTGTTAGGTTACTTTAAGGTATTAATAAAGTAATGAAACTTTATAGTTTTACGACTTTTAAAAATAAAGTTGTAAGTTTATTTGTGCCACTTTTTATCGCCAACATAAGATTGGAATTAATCATCGTCTATTAATCCTAAGATTTGTCGGCTGACCAACTAGTATGAACTGTGTTTGTGATATTTTTTACAAATATATTACAATTTTGGTAAATAATAAATATGATATTTACATATTTTTTATCACTATATATTTCATTTTAGTTCTTACCATTGATATATAATATATTTTATTTACCATTGAACAATATATAAGTGTGTATTAAAATAGTACATACATACGTAAAATAAGAACAAAATAATTTGTAACAGAAAATATTTAATTTTCATAGCGTATTTTATATCAATATTTTTATTTAACTGATCATTAAGTGCTAATGAACCCCAAACACGTTACACTCCTATAAGACTTAAAATCATTTTATCGTAGTTATTGCGATGAAAGTAAAACATAAATAAGTAAATTTTAGACAAAAATATAAAGCAAGCGAAATAATTCGACGAGAACATTGTGGTGTAGCATCACAGCGTTTGACTATAAAGGCGATGAGTGTGTGCTCGATTCACACTGAAGCAAAATGGATATCTGGGATGGGATTCCCTGTATAGAGATATCCAACTATACCTATATATAACTATGCCTATCACGTTATATGCAGGATACAGCGTGAAGCCAAAAAGAGAAGTTAAATAATAAAATGTTTAAAAATACTTTTAAAATACTGAAAATTAGAATCATCGCGCTTTGATAATTTCAGTTTTCGTCTCTTTTCAGCGTAAACTCATTAGACGAAGATGGTCTTAAATAAATTTTGCCATCACATTGTTTAACTAATATAAATTCCATTTTGTAAGCAATAAAGTTCAAAATGGAATAAACATATAACTATAATATTAAGTTGTTCTCATTTGCTTCGTGACGTGGTTTTTAAAATGGCACCGTAAAAGTCGGTGCGGATGTCGTAAAATTTTTACGTGAATTTCTCATCACGAGTGCATTGACAAAGATGATGATTAAAAAACTTAAATGTTCAGCGCTAACTATTATTATTTACTATAGTATGTAAGTTAAAGTTGCTGTGACAGCTGTAGATTCGATTCCACTCGAGGGAATACATTATATTCATTTCCTCGCTCAGGTAATATGACAGTGTACAGTGATGAGTTCCTCCACACAAATGTTTTAAAAGTTGGGCGGCGATTGGAAAGCGAAATGACTTACCACTAGGTTCCCTTGTCTGTCTGTGCTATCTGCAGGATACAGTGTAAATAAAACTGAAAAGGTAGAGCCTAAACTACTTTGAAAATAGAGCAATATTAGATTTAGAGATAAAGAAATATCTAAAAATATATGTAAATTTAGAAATATAACATTCATTACACATGAAATTTTTTAAATATGATATTTTTTTACAAAATTAAAGTAAGCGCTTACGGTATTCGCGTTCATAGCCGTTAAGTAAGTTGTTTAAAAATCCATTACGTTTTGTTATTTTTATGCAGGATAATGTTTTATTCTGCTTTCTGACAATTTTATTTTATTTCATATTTTAGTAGCCTTTGCCTTAAAATAATGAATACTGACGTATATAGTGTAACACATGAGTAAGCGCCCTTTTTAAAAATCTCTCTCAAGTGTAAGATTGTTCTTCAGATGGCGTTATTATTCTTAATTATATAATTTATGAAAGAAAACGGCACCTGAAGATCGATCTCAGCCTTGAGAGCGGCTTATAAATACAGGCCTAAGTGCCCGAGGATAGATAAATTTGCTTATAGCCTATCTCGATAAAAGTACTATCCAACATAAACAAATTCAATTAGGTCCAATAGTTACTGAGATTTACATTTTAACAATAACGCTTTGATAACCAGATGATGATATAACCGAAATAAATGCGTAAAATTAAAAAATAATAATGATAGCTGAAAAAAATAATTATTAATCAATTGAACCCACGACCATCACAGATCAAACAAACACTACCCAAAAAATCACTAAGACGTGAAATTGTAAATAAAATATTTCGCTAAGAGCAAATTCTATGTAAATCGTACAACTGAACATGAGTCAGCTGACATGTCTAGACGCGAGCAGACTTCAACTCATTTTAATATTCAACACGTTCTCATTCGCTGGGACTGAAATTGAGGTGAATTTTTGATATGAAAAAGCTCTTATTCATTATATTTTGTAATTGGTTATTAGTTTTCCAATTTCGTTCTTTAATATTAAACATCGGCGATTGTACGTGCTAAGAGACTCCGTTATCTAATAAATTATTCACTTAGAATTCATATGATAAGACATTCAACAGCGACAGAATAGTGTCAACGAGATATGTTGTTTGTTATTTATTTTAAAGCTTTTAAAGAAGACACAACGTCAAACGCCACAGTATCACTACTCTTGTGAGTTCGATTTCGACTCGAGGAAATTAAATATCTAATATTTTTAGCTTTACGCTATATCCCGCACACAGCAGGTAAGGCAAAGGGAACATAGTGTTAAGACACTCCGTTCCCCACATCTCTGTGCCCGCCCCTGCGCCTATATTTTTCCTTCTATCCCATTTTCTTATATGATGTATTAATCGGAATTTAATTCCTTTCTTTTAATCATCAAAATATTATAACCAGAGCGCTATTCTATTAAATGTTTTAAGAAGAGTGAAACGCCACGTCGTGGGACCGTAGTGGCGCTACAAATAGAGCCAATTTATTATGAGAACCAATAGTTTCGACTGTATCCAAGTAGATTTGTTAAAATTAAGTCTATTTAAAAATTGTTATCCACATACATGTATATAAGTTTTCAGCTATATTTCGCATGGGCAGCGACACTCTGTTCTCCGTCCCGTCCGTCGTGAGCTTAAACCTTACTCCTTAGTTAGGCCATTTTTATTAATCATTTTTCGGACCTGAGTAAATTTAGTGGATTGGCACCCAACACGTAGTATACTCGTATGTATGGGGGGAAAATGAAAAACGACAAAAGTAGAGTGACTTAATACCACATTCTTCCATAAAAAATCATAATCACATTCTTACATTAAAAATAATAAGAAACAGTCGCTTCTAGCATTATTTCAATACTCATAACGAAGCACTCATCCCTCTTTTTTCCTCTTTAGTCACGCCCGATGAATTAAAGTGTTTAATTTACTTCCTCTGATTGCTTAAGACAAATAATCTTTGAGGAGCGCTTGGAGAGTATTTTAGAAATCCATTGATTGACATCGGCACACTGATGGTGGACCGAAATAAATGTGTGGCAGATACCGTTTTTTATGTTGAAATACGGTTCTAATACATGTATTGGTTGTAAGAAACTATTAAGCTCCATAGTTTTTACAGTACGTTATTTTGTTACATATGGAGTTGGTGATGATTGATAGATTTTTGCTATTTTTGCTATTTTAATAATTCTTATTTTGTATTAAAAATGCACAACGTTGGTCGCAATATCAGCTTTTAAAATATTTTTATATCCTCGCTCTGGTGCGCACAAAGAGCGGCGTTTACTCCCGCCACTCAACATGCAATGTTTATAAAATTGGTCCTAATACAGTTCTCGCTGTATCCCGCACATAGTAGGGTAGGCAGAGGGAACCTTGTATTAAGACACTCCGTTCCCCAATTGCCGCCAACTTTTGGAGGCATTGCGTGTTTTCTAGAGGAACTCACTCAACGCCGCGCTTTGCCTCGACTCCAGAGCAAAGAAAACAAAATATACATTTAAATAAATGTTTCATTTCAAATGAATGTTTTCGAGTAAGGATCGAACCCACAACCAGTAGAATTTACAATTTCCACCTGCGCCACGACTGGCCTCTGCCTTTTGCTAATGATATATGTCTATATTTAGGGATACAGCGTGCTAGTCTCAAATTAGTTACATTTTTAATAATATTATTTCATAATAAAGTTGAGTGTAAAAAATTAATAATATTTTCTTCAAAATCAAATACGAGCCCTACATTTATTTCTACGTAAGTGTCGGTAAATTTCTTCTTCTCGCAACCCGTGTTAAAGTTACTTATGGTCTTAGTATAAGTTTTATATTGCTTTTCTGGTATTATACGACTTACTGAGTTTAGACGAATGTAGAGCAATGGAGCAACGTCTGTCTGTAAACACGATGGTTACTGGTTCTAGACCACTCGTTACAATAAATTACTTTCATTTGACCGCATTCATAAAATTTGGAATTTGTTCTAGACTTCATAACTGTGATACTATATATTATAGTTCTCGTATCTTGTATAAATGTGTTCTAAATTTGTTTTTATTTCTTGAGATAAAAAAGATCAACTAGCCCTATATTATGAAAAAAGAAGTATTTACGGAATTTATGTGTACTTAGGAGAGAAAAAAATGCACATTAAATACTGTTTTATTCATATCTTAGAAATACTTTAAATAACTTTTTTATATACTACCATATATTTGACAATACATACATACAGATATTTATATAAATAATGACATAATCAATTTCTTAGTCCTAGTTTTTACATTCAAAGAAACCTACATGCCAAATTTGACCTTTCGACGAGCAATAGTTTCTATTTTGCGTTGTCTTTCAGACGCCGTTGCCCGCCTACGCGCCGCCCATACAGCCCTCGTTGTCCTTCGCTCTCGTACTCCAGCTTGGAGCAGATAGCATGCCGGAATTGCTATACGAGCATCCGGTGTCTTTATCTAATATAAGAAAAATAATAAAACTTATACTATTCTAGTTCATATCGTTATTATTAAACAAAATAGAATATTTTGTGATAAACAAACAAAAGTTATAAAAAATGATGATATAAAACAGCCATCCCTACTTATTATTTACCCTTTCACTTATTTAACATAATGGAACAATATCTACTGAACGACGCTGTTTGGTTGGACTTAATTAAAATAGCCATCGGAGCGAAAAAACAATTTCCTTAGTCATTTTCATGATTATTTTGATTTCCTTGTGTCATTCGGAATTGGAATCAGTTATCATCTTATTTTAAAAATAAATTTACTACTACTACTTATTTTTTTTAGTATCACGCTGTTTCCCGCATATATCGATGTAGATAGACCAGGGAACCTAGTGTTAAGATACTCCGTTCCCAGTACACACTTGCATTTACCATTTCGCAAAATCGTGAAGACCAAAAATGTTCGATGTTCTATTGAACAAAACAAATAATTTATAGTTGTTTTATTTGTAATCTTCTGTAAGTATAGTCAGCTTCACGCTGTATCCCGCGGTAGGCAGAGGGAAGTTAGTGCTAAGACACTCCGTTCCCCACTTTCCGCCGAAATCTGAACTCAACGCCGCGCTTTGTCTCGAGAACAGAGCGAAGAAATAAATATATATATTTAATAAACAAATATGTCATGTTCTCGAGTGGCGAACCCACAAGCATTTGATTTTGCAGTCACACTTTGCGTCCCGACTGGCAAATGTCAATAAGGAAATACATTTAGGATTACTAATATAAGAGCTTACGTTCTCAATGCTTTAACTCGTATGACTATAAATTCACTTTCTATAACTATTTACCTATTATTTACAAGCCATGCACTTATGTCGTAGAAACTAAGGTTATTTTATATTTAACCAGATCATAAAATCGAATCAAAAATGCATTCCAGGTCAGTGCCGGGTTTTCGTTTTTCAACAATTCAAAAGCGTTTTCAAAAGAATAATATAAAAAATATTTTAATTTTTTTTTTTGAAAAATCTAATTCCAAATATAAGATTTTCAATTTCTGGAGGCATTGCGTGTTAAGGGGCGTAACTCAACGACGCGCTTTGCGTTGTTACCACATCGAGGAAATGAAAAGATTTAATATATTTTTCTTCCAGTGGAAATGGGACCCAATTTGTCACGCTTACAGACTAATTTTAATAACATCAAAATCCAATGCTTTTAAGCTATTGAAAAGCTGTAACAAATTTAAGCTTTATTAGGTTTATTATTACCCTGTCAGTCTGCATTATGTTATTCTTTTATGCTTTTATAAAATCTGTCACATTTAATTTCTTTGAGTGGACACCCGCATATCGTCTGTCAAAATTGATATCAAAAATATGATGTATCGAAAGCTTACATTCTGATAGTTAACAAAAATATTTTATTTTTTTAACTCATTATTCCGATTAATACAGCTATGGAGTGCCAATGGCACCCATACGACACAGTTGTAAAGTTATGGCACAAAATGATATTCGTTGAGACGTTTTCCTGGATTAAACAAACTGCGGCGTTCGGTTCCGCAATCTAACACGCAATTACAGTAGACAGAAGTGAATCGACATATAACTGGATCCTTATAGATAATAATATTTGGGTTCAGTTTCTAATTCAAGCTTAAAATAAAAACTTATACATCCATTGTTCTCGTCTATACCTAGCATTTGTTTTTTAAATGCCAGCTAACCTATTTTACTGCCGTTTCCGTTTTCCTTTTTGATTAAACAACACGACGTTGATTGATCTATGCGAAATATGAAACAAGATGGTGTAGTATTTTTCGTTCAATCGAATGATAGATTTTTGATTTTATTACTTTCCAATTTTGTAACAACTGTATACGATTCTTGTATATTTGTGTATTGTCAAGACACTCTGTTCTATATTACGCTGGATTTCGACACATTATATGCGTAAGAAGAACCTAGTGCTGAGACACTCCGCTCATCGATTTCCGCCTGAATTTGAGACACCCGGGCTTAGAAACGGAGCTCAACAGCGCATTTTATCTAACATACTTATGTTCTTTTAAATAATTTTTAGAGTCAAAGGTTGAGTTCACTTTTTTTAGTTTTGCTGTCAAATTCACAATCTGCTATCATACCATCATTTTTTGGTATCAATCATCATTTTTTGGTATCAATGTATCTATATGAAATAAGCTCACGTTTTTCTCGTTCAATTTGAACTATCGCAAAGACTGTGCTTGATAGCAATTGGAAAACGATTCTGTCTAAAAGAAATCAAAAAATCTTTGATAATTTATCGTATCGTGTAGTACCTATATTGGAAAGACAATACAGTACGGTGGCGTAGGTGGCAGACGACGTTGACGTTGTGTGAATTTTCATATATTTTCGATATATTAATAATGTCATAAATTTTGTTTTCAATTCATCTTTTTTTTCCCTTTTCTCTTCGTTTATTTGGATAGTAGATTAGTTCTATTTTTTTAATAACTTGATTAAGTATTCATTAAGTATTTTATTTTATATTGGTAATGGATGTATGTACTTTTTATTTACAAAAGTACCAAAAATCGTTATGGAAGTAACGGTAATGTAAACAAAAGTGCTAAAATTTTCTTAATATGTACGCTACAGACATACCTATGTATATATATACAAGCACGAGTTCTTTATATATTTTGTGGAATTCAACGCCCTTTATTTTAACAGTATAATTAATTCTCTGAAGATACTTCGTTCGTCATTTACCGTCTCGAACATCACGTGTTGAGTAGCAGAACTCAACGCTATCCTTTGCTTCAATACCAGAGATAGAGAGACTTCTTCGTTCGTTTACAACCGCACGCTTGTGCCCCTGCTCCACGACTGACCTCAAATAATATCAACTAATACTACTGCTACTTATAAAACCTTTTTTTTAGCAGCAGCAGGGTAGGCAGAGGGAACCTAGTGTTAAGACACTCCGTTCCCCACTTTCT
>DWAN01001702.1:0-16987 GCA_018230445.1 Heliconius hewitsoni | reverse complement strand
CGCCCTTGCCGACGATTTCGTCTTCGCAAGCAGCCATGTAGTGCTTGCACTTTCTCTAAATTATTGAATGTTTGAATTATATTGATTTTATAATTGATTTGAATTATATTAACAATATGCGGGCGAAGCCTTAAGTTATTTAGTGTAATAATACAATGATATGTAGCTATCTTGCACGAATTTCAAATAATCTACATATATCCTTTAAATACTCTTGGTCAGTGTAATCTTTCTAATCTTTAAAATAACTGGAAAGAAAATTTTACATGTTTTTTATTTATTTTATACGTGGATTGCGTGCTACAAGTTTGCTATAAACATATATGATAAATAATATTTATTTAACTTTTGGAAGCCATTACAAAAGCATATATTGTTTTCTAGTTATACGACGATCTATTGTTTGTTCCTTGTTCGGAAGGCCGAAAATAAAAAAAAATATCGATCCCTATTTCCCGTCCCGTATATATATATATACAATCTAAAAAATTTTACTCCATTCTTATTTGAAAATATGATTTGTTTAAATTGTGGTGTACCACGAGCAATGACTATATCGATTTATTGGGTCATTGAAAAATTTCCATTAATTTCATTCAACGCGTCGTATTTAATATAAATATTATGTGTATAATGTTATTGTTACGCATTATTTTTATCAAAAGGTCGCTTTAGTTACTTTAAACATACAATAATTAATGTAATTTGTTACTTTGATAATTATATGTGAAATATGATTTATGTGTACAGATTTATATACAGTTGCAAATGATATATCTATATTGTATGCAAAAAAAACAAACGAGAGATGCTATGCAAATATAGATATATCTGAATATATAAAATCGCAATTTCACTCATCACGAAATCTCAGAAACTATAAATGTTTCAAATTTTGCAAATAATATGCTGTTTATAGGACGTTGATGATCATTAAGACGAACATTTGCAATAATCGGCCTCTAAAGGGTTGTTTTTAGATTGATAGTTTGTATGAAACTTCGTTACTACAAGTGATAGGAATCTTAAATTTTGCATGTGCGATATTTATAATAAAACGTAGATGATCACTAAGACGGGTATTTGCTAAAATCGATCCTTAAAAATGTAGTCTTGGTGTAAACTTCATTATTACAAGTGCTGGGAGTTCCAATTTTTGAGCACAGATTTTTTTACCTTATAGGTGCTACTCTAGACGAGATTTTGAAAGGAATTTTGTTTTCTTTTCATAATTTGACCCCTAAGGGTGCGTTGTTATGTTTTTGGGATACAAGTTATAACATCTATTAACTTTAATAAGCAAGCTATTTCATATTCTATAATAAAAGTCAATTCTGCACCTGAAAATTAAAAAAAAAACATGAATCAGGTCCAATGATGTGTCGATAACACAGGATAAAACCACTCGTCCTAATTTCTGTCTGACCGTCTGTTTTTCTGTCTGGGTATCTATTAGTTTGTTTCCGGACCATGTAAAACCTACTGGTATGAAATGAATTAATTTTCATATGATGATAGCTGAGTCTTTTCAAACCCAAAGTGTCAAGTCGTTCACAGATTATTGGAACCCTACGCATTGGAACGGCTCTACGTTGTATACGAACAAATGGTTCTACCTGATACTGTGGTACACAAGCCTTGAAAACAGTTATCCATATTACTGCATATGAGGCTACACCTGAGCTTCATACAGCTCTGCCAAGGATCCCCAGTTTCTTTGATCTTGCTTTCTAGATGATTGCGATACTGGCAGTCACTCGAAATGTTAAGGTCCAATATGCTAATAATGGGCTTGGCTATAAGTGGAGACAGCTCAAAAACTGGTGACACGATAAAAAGGGTTTTTAGTTACTCTGGTAATTTAGTATATATCATATAGATAAAAGATATTCAGGAAGGATAAAATGTTATTAATATTAACATGCGGAAGTGGAAAATTACGTCACTTTTCCTAGTAAATTCAAATGGCTTGAACTTTAGTTCATCTTGTCTGTTATCTGTATTAATATGTTACGTTATATAAATTATACTATTATAATATTATTGTTGTGTATATTTTCCTTGGTTGTATATATAGAATATATAACAAGCAATAAAAATAACAAAGCAGTTGACATTATAGATATATTATAGACTTTCATAACAGTAACCAAATTTAACGCATATCCCAAATAAAAAAAAACTATTCGTATCTAATTTAAAAGTTTCGGAAAATTTTGAATATATGTGACTTGTCGTGACTGGTTTTTTATTGTGACTGACACTAGCATTTAGTAGCGAGTTTAGAAAATGTTATAATCAATTGAAACCGATATATCTACCGTTCTTCTTATATCCGAATTCGTATCTCCTAAATGTAACATCTGGGAAACCCTTGGTAGAAAAACACTGATTAATATTTTAGAAACCCTATAGAAAGATTCCTTTAGTGGAAATGGAACTCAAAACCACCATGCTTAACTTTAACCTCAGTTAATGTATTCCATTTTCAAAATTCCAGAAGGCCTAGGCGTAAGACATGCGCAGACGTTCCTACTCTTCCTGGCTATGATATTAGCGTTCTGCATGCGTGTTAACATGAGCATGGCCATTGTAGACATGACCAATGAAGAAAATGACACCGTAAGTATATTTTACTGGCTATAAATTGCGGTATTGCCTGATACACGATGTGCCTGAGGTAAATTTAACATAGTTACAGTGGGTTACATCGAACATAATTTTCAAATTTATTATTTAATATAGCCTATAGCCTTCCTTTTTAAATGGTCTATCAAATTCTATTTTTTTTCATTCGAAACAGTAGTTCTTTAGATTAGCACGAAGTGTTTATTTTTCTATAGCACGATATGACTTATAGGCGCAATTAATGTTTTTTTTATGTTAATATCATTTATTTTAATCAAAAAAATGTTACAATTATTTAGTTATAAAGATATACAAGTTTGGAAGCCGTCTCAGATGCGTAGGTTTGAATCCTGCTATATATATTTTTTTTGAATTAATATTGTGTACCATTTGTATTAAGAATATATTTGTGTATTAAAATTAAGAAATCCATCGAAAAATTCCATCGAAAGGAAAAGTCATTCGAAAACATCTGAAAGAAATTTAAATTTATAGACATAAGATTTGATCAAAATATTTATGTAATTAATTAAAATGTTTTAAAAGTATGTATCATAGCTAATAAATTTTCAAATTAATTAGGTCTTTTAATTTTTAATTAATTAAGTTCCATGAGGACGAAGAAACTTGACCTATAAATATAAACTTTATGTACTTCGTAACGTTGTGAGTACGTCGTAAGATTTATTTTAATTATTATTCTGAAATTAAAATATTGAAAAGAAAATACGAAAATGTTACAATACACTACTTATGGAACAATAAGAATTGATCAAGTAATCATATATAATACTAAAATGAAAAGTAGACGAAGAAAAAGAACAAAAATGATATGAAAAAAAAATGTTTTTGTATGTATATATGTAATCGTAACATGACATCAAATCTTAATATATTGTATTGAAAAAAAGTGTTTCTTTAGAGCTGTGCCTGTCCGTCATTGTACGTGTCAGATGCACGAAAAAGAAATAAGATCAAAAAAGATCATAATATCTGAATTAAGTTCCACTATGCAATGAATGATATAATTATTGGTTCTACACTAAATACATAACATACATTGATTTTATTTACAGTACTTCGACTGGAACTACACCGTACAGTCCATGATACTCTCTTCTTTCTTCTGGGGATATATAATCCTACAAATTCCTGGTGGTGAACTCGCGAAGAGGTTTGGAGGGAAGATCCTTATCACTATTTCAGTGGCAGTAAACGCGCTGTTATCACTCGCGATGCCCATTGGTGCTAAATTGGTAAATCAATCTAAGATATTTTTAAGACGTTTAAGTAAAAATTACGGTGAGCGTGGCGCAGGGGCCCATGTGTGCGACTGTCAACTCGACGGTTGCCATTCGAATTCCCATGAACGGAATTAAATATTATATATTTTCATTTCCTGGCTCTGGTAACAAGCCAAAGCGCGACGCTTATTACCATAACTCATCATGTAATGCGTCAAGAAATTAGCGGAAAGTGGGGAGTGTAATAATGTAGGTAACGATATTTTCAGGAAATTAAGGGACCTATCTGAGTATATGGTTTGAACTTTAACTTGATATATACAAGCGTTCCTGAGATAAAGGCTCTTGACAGATAGACAAACAGACAGACATACAGATGGACGGACAACAAGGTGATCTTATAAGGGTTTATTTTTTCGTTAAAAGGTACGGAACCCTAAAATATGTAAAAAAAGCTAAGCTTGCATTGAGGCCACTGTGGCGTATTTATAGAACATCTGGCTGTTAACATAAAGGTTGGGTTTAAATCTCACTCGAAAAAAAGAAAAAAATTCTATTAAATATTATCATGTCCGTCTCTGGTCAAGAATGCGTTTCTGCGTTCAGTTTTATTAAGAAATATGTGTCTGTAACACTAGGGTACACTGCTGCTGCTGTGATGCTCGTTATATTCCTCTAAAAATTAAGAAAAATAGAAGTAATCAGCAATTCCACTTTATTTTTCTATCTTATCACATAGATGTTCTTTAAAAGGATTTTTTAATTCTATGTTAATTGACAGTATCGTATCCAGATCTAAGGTTAATACTGCAAGAGACGTAAAAAGACAGACTTTTTTAATTAACTTCTTAAGATAACTGAACTTTAAATTGAAATGAAGTTTAACTTTTAAAGTAAATATTTTTGTTGATTTTTAGTGCGAAGTGTACTTAATTCAGAAGAACAATTCTTTTCAATTTACGCAGAAACTGTTACTTCTATTAAACTATTTAGTTTTTTTTAGTATTCCGTACCTTAAAAAGAAAAATTGGAATCCTTATAAAATCACTTTGTATCCCGTCTGCCCGACTGTAAAGACCATGTTTCTCAAGATTGCGTTAAGGATTGAAGCTAAAATTTTAACATCAAATATTCGGATGTTCAAAAATTCGGATACCTTGAAGTATACAAAACTATCAAGCTTCTAAGTCAACGCAATCAAAAGATACGAGCATTTATGGATCGTTATTGCAGATTTTTTTCCCTCGCTGCGTAATCAACACCTATAGGATATTTTCTGTAACCCTCCAACTACTTGACAAAAACGAAAACTTGTAGTAAAATTCTAATTTATATTTAAAGTGGAGACAAAAACGGTAACGCAGGCTTGCTTCGCCCTGAGGTCAATTTCTAAACAATTTACATGATGTAATATATAACGTTCATAGCTAAATTAGTTATTATATAAGACAATTAATATTTAATAATTTGTACCGTTAACCCCTGAGGTTAGTTTTGACAACAACGTCGTGCAGTTCGAAGACATCCCAATACGTACCATGGTTAAGTCGCACAGTTAAGATCTATTAACTTCTTCATTTTTAAAATAACGAGGAAGTGAAGGATGGAGTGCCTTATTGCCTGGTTTACACCTAATACTCGTTTGAAATTGTTTCAGGGTGGTTGGCAATTCGTCATAGCTTGCAGAATGCTTCAAGGTTTGACACAGGCGTTTGTGTACCCGAGTATGCATCATCTTGTGAGCCAGTGGATACCTTTGGAAGAGAAAGGCACTTTAAGTACTATAATATACGCTGGTAAGTTGTTCAAAATATATGTTATTATAAATGTTATTTATATAAATTAGAGGCCGTCGAGGTGCAGAAACATAGCATATGACCGTAAACGCAACGGTTGTGCATTCGATTCCTATGTGGGGGAATGACGTACTTACATTTAATCACTTTTGTAAAATGGATGAAGAATTGGGCGGAGAGTGAGTTCCATTTATATTTTTTTGCATTTATTTTATTCCAGTTTCAATAGTCGTCTCGATTTTTTAAAGATCTTTCTTTAATGCCTTTTGGCTCATATTATTATCGGACTAGGGGACTGAGTTAATGATTTAAATCTTTAATTAAACCTTTTTTATTTATGACCACCTTTCTCTATGAAGTGAATCGTGGCTCAACCTCCATTCACGCATTGCTGGGTAAAAAAATCTTTATAGGACTTCTCATCCCTTGTAGGTTATCGTACAAACAGGACCACATAATAATCAGCCCATTTCAGTAGCTGTCGTTCTACGTTTCGTTTACCCCGATAGGTCTCTAGTTTTAAGTTTGCAGCTGAATCTTCCATCAGTTCTGCGACATACGTGTCTCATTCATCGCCACATGCGATGTATATTTCGATTTATAATGTCCGCATTGCCCTTGTTCTTTTTCGAAATTCCACATTCGTTATGTGGTCTCTTACAGAGATATCCAACATAGAATGTACACTTAATGTACGTTAGCCAATTGCACTAACTTTAAACTTATTAAGTTAAATTCTAAAATTGTTTCAGCAATTATTAACACAAAGTTTAACACGTACTGAATTGGCGCAGGATAACTTTTGCAGTTAAAGACAAGTGGATGTCGTAGGTACTAGTGATTGAACTCGATGTACGATAGCGAAAGCGTTAAAAAATCTTTTTTTTTTGTATAAAATTCTGTCAATTTTCATGCCATCGTGCCTATTTTGTTTTTTTTTATTTTCATAAATAAAAAAGAACGGGACAAGCGCAAGTCGGGCTCGCCCACCGAGGGTCACGTACAAAAATTTAAGGTCTTACTTAGTATCTTAGCCAGGGCCCTTTCATCTGATATCTCACTTGAACAAGCGGCTTTAATAAGAAATTCTGTCCTCTTTTAATGCTATTATTTTTAGGATCAACTTCAAATATATACTTCAAATATATAGTTTTAATTTTTTTTTCTAAATTAATATAACACTTGCTAGGTGAAAAATTTCATAATTCTATGTTAACTGGAAGTCATTCATTTTGATTCCCTTTATAGTGTCTAAATATGCGTTTTTTACTTTTTAAGTACGTGGCGCAACACTTAATACCTCCAAAATTTGGTAAAAAGTGGGGAACGGAACGGAACTAGGTTCCTTCTGCCTACACTGCTGTGTGCCTGATGCAGCGTGAAGCTGACATAAAAAAATAATTATGCTGTTGATTGACTCAAAAAGTTTACATTTGTTGCTGATCGAAGTATAAGAGAATTAATTTTAAGGCCGTTGTAGCATAGCAGCAAAAATCTTACCGCAAACGTGACTGGGAGAAATGAATTATTTTTATTTCTTCGCGTGAGTAACAAATCAGAGCACGGCGTTTAGTACCGTCACAAAACAAACAATATCTCTATAAAGTCTATAGTAATAAAATTCACGCTTACATTTCATGGTAACGGTCTTTTAAACTTTAGTGTTGCTTTAATCGTTAACTTAACTAGCACTTAGTAATTACTTCGCGTGTATACGAATGGCATCCACAACGACATCTTATTAGTAAATTTAAATTTAATATATCTATATTATATGGTGTGTTTTACAAATCAAGCCCTTTCATCTGATACCCGTATTAAGTGGGTTGTGCAAAAAATTGTAACCCGCCATTTTGTTGCGGCGGCCATTTTAGTTTAACAAAATATATTATTATATAATTTCATTTTCATCAGAATTGAAATCGGAGATTTCAGCTCAATCAGACGGCTTGCAAGATTTCACATACACAAACTCACATTACTTAACACGGCAAGTTAAATAAAAGGTTGTTGATAATATTACAAAATAATATTATAGTTACAGCTAGCTAATGACTACTCAGTAGATAAAAAGAACGTATAACTATTCTATCTTTAACCAGGAAATTAATTCAATATATAATTTTATGCATTCCTAGGTGGTCAACTAGGTATTGCCATTCAGCTAATAGCGTCAGGGTTTCTCGCAACTGCTTGGGGGTGGCAAGCTATATTTTATGTCAATGGTACTCTTGGAGCAATATGGACCATTGTGTACCTGATGTTGGGATCAGCTTCTCCAGAATCATCTAAATTAATATCAGAAGAAGAACTTAGGTACATCCAAACATCACTAGGCAGAGTTGGTGCACAAAAGGTACCTTATATTATTATTTTGTCAACCGACTTTTGTAATTAAGGCTTTATTTAGGCCACAGTATGTGATTGTAAATGTACCGATTGCGGTTTTGATTCTCACTCGGAGTAATTCATAATTTCCATTTCCTCGCTTTGGTTACAAGCTACAAGTCGTCGTTTGGTCTCGAACATTAAGTAGGAAAATGGGGAACAGAGTCTCTTGACTCTATGGTCTGCCCACCCTCCTTTCTACATGCAGTATACAACTAAAAAAATATTATTATTACTTAAATATTAACTTATACTTTTAAATTATTTAGCTATTCTTGAAATTAAGAATTAGGCGTTTCAGACCATAGAAATTTAAGTTTCATTAGCCTAGCCTAATAAGTATAGAAAGTTGTAAATTACAGTTTTTCTTTAGACGTTAACAATTATAGACTATCTTATATAATAATACAAGAGACCTTCTCTGAAAAAAGCAAACTATTTGGTAGTTAAATATGATACTACATTCTTTAAGTAACAGTCTTATAAGTAATCCAAACGTCGTATGCGTTTAATAAAAAAAGGAACATGAATAAAAATTATCTCAATTTTCAGAAATATCCAACTCCATACAGAAAGATAGCTGGCTGCCTTCCTTTCTGGGCGGCTGTGATAGCACATTGTGGCCAGAACTGGGGCTTCTTTACGCTCATGACAGAAATGCCCACATACATGGCCAAAGTCTTGGGCATGAATTTGACTAAGGTAGGCATTTTGTAATTAGTATTTTTATACATTTTTTTATCCAAAAATCTTGTCGTGCTTTTTTATTTATTTTATTGTGGTACGAAACGATGTTTTCTTTTCTTTTTCAGAAATATAGCTAAATAAGCTAGCCTTGGATATGAAATATTCATATCCAATGTTTATGTCTAAATGAGATTTATATATTCATTTAGACTCATTTGAGTATATATATATATATATATATATATTATATTTACGCTTTCAGAATGGTATACTATCGTCCCTACCGTATTTGGCCATGTATATCCTGAGCTTCCCTATGGGAACTATGACTGATCTTATTATAAGACGTGGCTGGCTCAGCGTCACCAATACGAGGAAATTTTTTAACACTATAGGTATGTATATACTTCGTTCACTTAATAATTTTATTCTTACTTATATAATTTCGAGGCGTTGTTTCCTCCTTTCCTCAGCCTACTAACCTATGCGGGAAAAGAGTGTCTATATTAGTTTAAAAAAACAGGACAAATGCGAGTCGGCTTCGCCTGTTGAGGGTTCCGTACAAAAATTGGAGATCTCGAGCTTTTCTGAAATTCACGCTTGGCTTAGCCAGAGCCGTTTCATTTTCCACTTGAAATCAATTTTTTCCCCCTTATAACGCTATTATAAATGTATAGTTTTAAGATATTTTCCTAAACTAATAATACTTCTTGAAGCTGATTTAATTTTGATTAAATTGCTGATTTTATTTTTAAACTTGTAACTTTAATATTCCAATTTTATCATTCTTTTTAGGTCTATGGGGTCCGGCTCTCGCACTGGTGGGTCTCTCGTACACACCGGAGGGTAACTTGGTCCTCGCTGTAGTAATGCTGACTGTCAGTGTAGGAATTAATGCTGGACAGTATACTGGATACATGGTATGTAATACATAGAATATACATAAAAAAGAAATCAATAATTGTACGAATAATAATGAATCAAGTAGTGTATGGCACCTAGAATGAATAGATTAACATTTTGGTAAAATATCTATATAGAAATGTTTTAAAGTAGCTGCGGCATCGCTTTGATAAATGAACTCTAGACGCGGTCTAAACTCTAGGTCACATCGAAACGATTTAAATGATGTAATATACCCACTCTTCACCCTTCCTCGATAAATAAATTATCCAAAAATATTTTTTTAGACTGAGACCTAACTGGGGAGGGGACTGGGAGTAACTCTTGAGATAATGGTATTCAATCAAACAAACTTTTCAGTTTTATAGGGTACTTATAGTAAAGTAAGAGAGTAAACTTCCAAATATCATATTAGGATTCTAAGCGTAATTTGTCGAATAGATTGCTGAAATTTTTATTTTACCACTATCAATAAAAATAAGAATCGACGTTGCTCAATGAAAACGTATGCGCTTAATGTGAGATCAATTGAAGTCCTGTTGCGTTCACATTTTTATGTTTGCTAAGGCACTTTACTTTATTCGGTGTGGTATTCCACAGACTAAGAAAAATCATAGACAAAACGGAATTAAAGCAAGGGTATAAAAAAAATTAAAAAAAAATTCGACCCTCGTTTTTAGTGTTAGACGAAATGGATTATCAATTTAGATAGAAGAACGTCTTAATCGTAAAAGTAAATTGATTTTAATAATATATTTCCAATCCATATGTGAATAGGAGTTCATTTATTCGTACCTTTGACCTGTTTTAATATTAAATATTTGTACGTGGCGCAAAAAATCGACAACTTAATCTCGAGAGAGTTAAAGTCAATTCGATCTAACTACTTAAATTTTTGATTTTTTATAAATGTCTAACTTTATTTAGAGCTCCAAAATACATTTTATATGTCTTGTAAATATTTAAAACGTAATCTTATTTTAAATTCGTTTTTTTTTATTTAAATTCAAGAAATGTGGCGTTGAGCTCGTACGTTGCGTGTTGATTCTCTAATCAACACGCAACGTATCAATATTTAAGAAGATTTTCATATATAAATATTTCGAAAACTCCCATGCTCTATACAAATAAATAATAAGTAAAGTTTATGAATCTTACAATACTAAATTGGCATCATCATTAGTGTCGTTTGAGGCCGTCATGGCGTAGGGGTACAAGCGTGCGACGATTGCCACTCGCGGGAATAAAATCTACACTAATATTCTATTATAAAGAAAAATGATTTTATTTTTTGTTTATTTGTTTTGTATTGAATAGGCTTCGGTGTTTAGAACCGATCTGTATTTAATACGAGTAGAAAATAGAGATGTGCGAGAAAATTTTGATAATGTAACCCAATATGTAAAAAAAATATCAAATATTCTCATATTGCGTACGCTGTGAAAATTATTGACTTTAGAGCTGATATACTAAAGTTTTATAGAGGATATTAATATGTACAAAAACATCGATATTAAAAGTAAAGTAAATAAGAAAAAAAAATGTATTTTAAAATATATATTTGTATCTTTTCAGTTAATATCAATCGACTTGGCACCAAATTTCAGTTCTTCACTTATGGGGATATCCAACTTCTTTGCCAATATCATTTCAATTATAGCACCTATAGTATGTGGAATTATCATTAAAGACGAAGTAAGTGTTTTAAATTAAATAAATTCATCATATCGTTTTTAAAATTATTCTAAACATAATAATATTATTTGATATTAAATATTATTTGAGACCATCGAGCAGGGGCACCAGGGCAACTGTAATCCGCTCGAAGCAAAGTATTAATAATTTTTGATATCTCTCGCACCAAGGCAAAAACGCTGGTTGTGTTTCTCCACTGAATACGCAATGTGTCGAAAAATTCGGAAATTATGGAACGGAGTGTTTTAAGACTAGGTTCACTCGGCGAAGTCATGCGCGCCAAAGCCCGTTGTTTAGTTTCGCTACTTAGCACGCAATGTCTTGACAATTATGTGGTGCGTGGGAAACGAAGTGTCTTAACACTAGGTTCCTTCTGCCTAATTACGGGAACACCGTGAAGCTAAGAAACATAATATAAAGATTTTTGTAATTTACTCTTGATGTTATTATTTTATAAGTATGAAAAAGGGTAAGATTTAACATGAAAAAAAATCTAAATTTTAAGACATTGTACTAATTTCTTTTCCAGACAGAAGCATCAGAATGGCGCAAGGTGTTCTTCTTAGCATCAGCAGTATACTTCTTTACTAACTTGTTCTTCATACTTTTCACGACATCGGCAAGACAAGAGTGGAATGAGCCTAATGAAGAGACTGATGTTGGTAAGTACATACTCGCACTTAGAAAATTTAGCAGAGGGAAGCTTGTGTTAAGAAACTCCGTTTTCCACATACCGAGTAAATTTCGAGAATTTGCGTGTCCAGTGGCGGATCTCAACGCCGAGCCTGGTCTTGTTACCAGAATGAGGAAATGAATCTACGTTGTGGCACCGAATGGAAATTGAACTCGCAAACGTCGCGCTTTTTTAGATGCTGTTGTAATTTAATTTTAGAGTATTGATATGGGAGTTGACATATAACCATTTAATCCTCTCAGTTTTGTATTTTTTACAGTATAAATTGCGTAACTATTTTAATATTGTCCACAGAAAAGAAAACCACAGATAAAGCAAGCTCTGTACATATCAAGTGAATGACATTGAGATTAAAGTAATCTTATTTATTTTTGTACCTGAAAAAAAACGAAAAAATGATGTGAATAAAATTCATTTAAAATATAATAATTTTCTTTACCTCACATTTTTTTGCTACACGCTTTATCCTTAGCGGGATAGCCAGAGAGCCAAAAACTACAGTTACCTACGACTTATAATATAAAAAATAAATTTCGAAACTATACCTAAAATATATAAATAACTAGCGACCCGCTCGCGGCATCGTCCACTGCAACCACAGAATTATTTACTTAATACACTGATTTATGTTCTTGGTTTATTACCTATTATGTATGTTTGCAACGCACTTAAGATTCCTAATGTGAAAATTATTAAAATCTTAGTTTGCATTTTTGTAATTCTCATAAGAATGTTCATTATTATGGCAAACTTACATATTTACCTTTCATATATTGTACTTGCTTTATTTTAACCGGTTCACAAACTTAAAACGAAATTCACGCTGTATCCCGCCTATAGATAGGCAGAGGGAACCTAGTGTTAAGACACTCCGTTCCCCACTTTCTGCCGAATTTTGGAGGCATTGCGTGTTGAGTGGCAGAAGTCAACGTCGAGCTTAGCCTCGACACCAGTGGAATACCACCAATGGAAATATAAATTTAAGCAAATATTTCATCTCCTCGAGATCGAACGCCGCTGCGCCACGACTAGCCTCACTAACATTATTATAATTACTAAATTATTTTTCAAATTAAATAATCAAGAATCTTAATTTGGGAAAAAAGAGATTCTTGAAGACAGCCTTAAATAGCGTTCAGGCGCTCTGACCACTGAGCCATACGTTTTCATCTAACTAAGTCGAAATTTTTATACGCTTGTTACAACTTATTTATGTTTTTAGCATCTCTGTAGGAATTTTTACAAATTTCCGCTAACCAAAGATAATTACTAAGAATTATCGTCTGGCAAGAGAGAATGCTTAATTTATTAAATATTTTTAACATTTTTAAAGTGTAGCGTATAAAAATTTCGACGTAGTTCGATGAGAACGTATGGCTCAGTGGTCAGAACGCCTGAACGCTATTTAAGGCTGTTTCCAGGAGGCGCGGGTTTGAGTCCCGCTACGTTCAAATTTTTATACGTTTTCTAAATAAGTATTTTTCTTTCCTAAGTGCTGAATAACACTTTAAAATGTACCTGTATCCAAATGAAAATAGTTATGTGTTATATGTAGCACATGATACTATAGCCACAATTTTAATGGGTAACATTGAAACGTGATGTAATATTATTTTCTATAGCCTCCTTCGAGAAATAAACAATCCAGTAAGTATTATTTTAAATCTAAAATAATGATTCCTGAGATTATCCCGTCCAAGAAAATTTTTAACCTTTATAATATTAGATATCAATAAAACTAATTTTTTTATTGTGAACATTACTAAAAAAAACTGTTTATAGCTTTTATAGTAATAATACATGTTGCATACTTTATGGATTTCAACAAAACGAAATAATATGAAGAAATACATTTTAATAATTTATTGTTAAACCAAGTTCTGTTCACAAGGTCTGTTAGTTATGTTTTCAAATATTCCTACATTGATTTTTATTATTTGTATATACTATTTTCAATCTATACGTTGCAATATGGATTCGTTAAGAATTTTTCAAGGACGAGATGCTGTTCCCGGAGAGTTTCCTTACGCAGTTGCTCTAGCTATGGAAATAAGTAAAGACACACAATCAAAACTATATCAATCTTTTTGTTCCGGGAGTATTGTTACGCCAGTATGGACATTGACTGCAGGACATTGTATTGAATTTATGCACAGTGATCCTATTGTTCCAAATAATATCTCAGACCAAATTAAGATGGTCATTCGTTATGCAATTAACTCAGAGAAAAAACATCATGAATGGGGTGCTAGCGATATAATAAACACTGCATTATTTCCTGGTTATAAAAGCATAAACTTAAAAAATAATCATTTCACTGTAATTAATGATATAGGTTTGTTGAAAACAAGTAAGGCTATAGTTTCAGTGCTGGGAATACTTAGTTCGGTTGATTATCACACTTTGTATGGGCACAAAGTTTCAACAGTTGGCTTTGGATTGACTAAATCAGAAGGAAGCGTAAATGACGCTCTATCACTTAATAAAACGCTTCAAATATATGAAGCGATAATTGTAAAATGTGCTATGGAAGATTTCCGTGTAGATAATACTATACGACCATTATTTTGCTTGTCCTGGGAGTGCAATAAGCCTGCAAAATCTTGTGGTGGAGACTCAGGAGGGCCTGTCATTCATATAACTGGTATCATAGGAGTTCTTACAGCTGGTGACATTGAAGCTTGCGATACGCTGGAAAAAGTATATACTGGGGGAATCATAACACCGATAAGTCCTTATCTCAATTGGATTGCAAAACAAATTAGAGACACGTAATAATAATGTACGCGACATTACACTTTACCATAACAAAGTATAGGTCATTTACATGGAGGTGGTATGTTTTATATTTATTTTATTAATACATTGTACTTTTGTTAATTGATCGGTGTCATGGAAGATATATAAAAAATATATTATTGGGGGAAATGTTATAGAACCCAAAGAAATATTTAATTTTTTTTTGTCTGTTTGTCTGTCTATTTGACAGAATAAAAAATTAGAAATATTGTTTTATCACGCTAATCTCAGAATCCTTCCGTTAACATTTAGTGTTTCTTTTATTACAATCAGTTTATAAGTAAAAACCGTAATATCAATTTAAAATACTTAGTTCGACAAACTTGCTAATTGCTATTTTATATAATACATAAGCAGTTGCTATTTTATATAAGAGAGTAACAATTATTTTATATCATAGATGTGATAAAGCTCGTACCGAGCTTGCCATTACTTATGTTCCAACACTGCCCCGAATATACGCCTTAAGATTTTGCGCTCAAAAACAAGAAGTTTATTATATGATCTATGGGATGATAACGTGCTCTGTAGTTGCTTTTTTAATCTTTGTCTTTTTTAGGGTCAGTTTTAAAGATTGCTCCGCTAAAGGTAAAACTTAGGAAATTAAAATTTATAAACCGACATGACTTAGTTAATTTAACAAAACACAATAATATAGTTTCTGGAAAAGGTTTAGAATTTATTCTCCACGTGCGCTCTAGGGCATATGAGGTTCCTTCTGACTAATACCTGGAGACCCTACAGAGATGCTAACAAAATAAATAAGTTGTAACAAGCGTATAAAAATTTCGACGAAGCTCGATGAGAACGTATGGCTTAGTGGTTGGTTTCCAGGAGGCGCGGCTTCGAGTCCCACTACGTTTAAATTTATATACGTTTGCTAAATAAGTATTTTTCTTTCCTAAGTATAACACTTTAAAAATGTTTAAAAATTATTTCTGACTACCCTGTTATAATAAAGCTGAATTGCTTATTACGATCAAATGTTGGTAAATTAAAAAAAATGTTTTTTTTCTACTTAAAAATTACTAATGTTTGTAAACTATTTAAATACATAAATCACTTCTACAATGTTCTTCGACTGTGTTTCAACAGCTTGAATAAAAAAATATAATTGGATTAAATAAGTATATATAATTGGATTGTTATTGCAATCCATTTCAATCGTAATAGTGTCTATAATAATTTACGATTGTATGTTTTATCGATTGAAAACTAGTTTATTTTTTAATCAAAATTAAACACAATCATATAAAACGATCAAACTTTTTTATTATTTATGTTTGGAAATATTTCAACATTATTTTCTACCGTTTTTTGTGTATACTATTTCACTGCTACACATGTTACTTCGAAAATCTTAAGAGTTTTTCAAGGACAAGATGTCGTTCTCGGTGAATTTCCTTATATAGTGGCTCTTGCCATTAAATTTAACGAAGGAACACAGTTTGAATCCTATCAGCCTTTTTGTAGCGGCAGCATTGTAACGCCAGTATGGACTTTAACTGCAGGGCATTGTGTTGAAATGGTAAAAAGGATTTCCTCTGACATTCTACATCTTAATAGTCCTAGGGCTAAGCTAGTAATTTATTATACAATGTCCTCAGATAAAAAATATCAAGAATGGATTACTACTGATGTAATAAGCACTCAACGTCATCCTGGCTATAAAGTGAGAACTATTAAGCAAAACCAATTGACTGTGATCAATGATATAGGTTTGCTGAAAACAAATAATGCAACAGTTTCAATGTTAGGAAAATTCAGTCAAGTCGACTATCGAACCTTATATGGACATAAAGTTACATCAGCTGGATTTGGATTAATGAATTCAGAAAATGGCGTAGACGACGTTCTCTCACTTAATAAATCACTTCAAGTATATACAGCTGTAGTTGTGAAATGTTCTCATACAAAAGATATTGTTCGCCCATCATTTTGTTTGTCCTGGGAGTGTAATCATCCTGCAACATCTTGTAAGGGAGATTCAGGAGGGCCCGTCATTCATCAAACTGGTATTATAGCAGTTCTAACGGCTGGTGACAATGAAAAATGCAACACGATGGAAACATCAAATTTTGCGGCAATAGTAACACCACTCAGTCCTTTTGTTAATTGGATTACTAATAAGATAAGAAATAATAATAATTAAT
>DWAN01001701.1:0-16992 GCA_018230445.1 Heliconius hewitsoni | reverse complement strand
TCCCGCTACGTTCAAATTTTTATACGTTTTCTAAATAAGTATTTGTCTTTCCTAAATGTGGATTAACACTTTAAAAATGTTTAAAAAATATATATGAAGTAAACTAACAAACATAAAAAAGCTTATAATCTTCAAACGGCTAATCATATTTTCTTGAATCATAACTAAGAACACTCGATTTAATCACCTTTCAAACCAAAAAAACTATATCAAACTTGGTTCATCCGTTTGGGAGCTACGACGCCACAGGCAGACTCCTGGCGCTAGTATTCTAAAACAGTAGATATTCGGAGCATTCATTCATTGTCATAAACATTTATCAAACGACGCAGCTGATTTTAATGCAGTTTTCACTAATCGACAGATTGCTTTAGGAAGATTATAATACAATAATAATATATTCTCGTAAACTTAAAATTTGGCATGCAGGTAATTCAGAGCAGTATTGGAGAACACCAAGTAAGGAATCTTCGAAATTCCTTCGGGAACGGCAAAAATCTAGATTTTCTACTTACGACTTTTATAAAAATAAAATGTAATAAGCAAAAGTTATGAACCGTGTGTTTGGAGTAATAAAAAATACACACCCTAATACAAAAAATACGTAAAAATAAAAAAAATAAACAAATGTAAGTGAAAATGATTTATGTTATGTTTCAGGAAAATGCGACACACGAACGAAAAAAAAGAGAAGTTAGTTATCAAGTAAGTGGATCATTTATTTAATTTTTCTCACGCTTTTATAAGGTAACCTTGTATATGTATACATAGGTCCAACCAATATAGTTTCCAACCAATGGTCCGCGGATCACCAGTGGTGCGCAGAAGCCCAAATGTGCTCCGCGAACGATTTAAATTTTATGACTGGGGATGGTGAGGCGAAGTTTCTATTTGATTATCACACTTAATTTTTATTATACCTACATGTGGACCCTGCTTGTTGGGAATCCCTGACTTCATGTAGGACTTTATGTAGCAATGTTATCCTTATGAATCCTAGCCTTAGACTAGTTGACAATGCAATAATATGGCATCATCGAGCTAGAGCTGACCTCTTTCTAGTAAGCCATTCGAGGCTTATAAAATTTGTAATTCCGACTTACAGTTCTAGCAATTGGTGTAGAAAAGCTTGTTTTTAATAACTGCTGGTATACATATACTCATATTATTGCTCTTTAAGTGCTGCCAACTCAATTAGCGAAACAAACGCAGCGTCGCCCGCTTGTACTGATTGTTATATTATAGATAAATTATACTAAATGTTTACATAAATAGTTACCTATTTGTTATTCAGATATGTATTTAGTTTAGTAGTTTTGTGTGAATGTGGAACAACAAACATTCATCGTTCATGTTTATAATATTAGTAGGATAAGAAATACAAAAATGTCACTTCTGATTTATTTAATTTTATCTCTACACCTCATCGTTTGTTTCAGAACGTCCCAGAAGCACCAAAACTACCAGACTTAGACGTGAAATCCTTTCCTACTTATATACAACGTATGATGGCTAATAGACCTGTAAGTTATTAAACATATTTATTTATTTATATTTTTCGTCTTTACGTTGTTTTCCGTATTTAACTGGGTAGGCAGAGAGAACTTAGTGTTAAGACTTAGTGTTAATGTCTCTTCGTCTTAACTCGATACATTGTATATTGAGTGCTGTCACTCTTAATTTAACGCCGCACTCTGTCTTTATACACCATAAATCATCATTCCAAGTAGGAATCAAATACAAAACCGTCATGTTTAGTGTTTCCTATTGACTTTGTCCCATAATCACATAATGGACTTATTTGTAATTTCAATACAGGGTAGTTAATAATCAGTTTTCAGTCAAAATTTATATTATAATCTGACTGTAAGCACAAAGATTATGGACTTCCTCTTTGGAGGAATGAATTGTTTTCGTTTCCTCTCTCTGGTAACAAAACAAAGCGCAGCGTTAGTTCCACTACATAATACGCTATGTCACGAAAACGTGTGGAGAACGTAATGTCACAACTCTAGATTCCCTTTATCTACCCTGATTTATGCGGGATTCAGCGTAAAACTTAAAAAAGGTACTCATTTTTATACCTTTATCTTACAGACTTTCAGGAACACCCAAGATAGTGTCAAAGTAAGAAGTAATTACAATGCAGATCTATTTCATAAAATGGATGGAATATTATCTAATAATATGCCTAAAACGTACGGGTTCAAATACAGTAATGACAGAAGTGAGTCGTGGAATGTAAGTATTTCTTTTTTCACGTTAAATACGAAGAAAAGGAAAATGTTAAGAAATATATAAGGTCATCAGGCACTTCAGGGGATGAATTATTTAGTGAGGAAAATCCTCACTCTGGTATCAATACAGCATACTAGGTTCCCTGTCTACCCTGCGATATACTAGCAAACACAGCGTAAACCTTAAAGAAGGATGCTTCATCTATTATTGTTTTATTTAGTCTATTAAAAGAACTCTTCACTTTTTCTATTTAAGGATATATATAAAACTCAAGACAACCGAAAAAATGTAATCGCCCCCACTTTCAAAGATCTATCAGGCTCACAAACAAATAACCCTTATGAAAAAATATCAGAGCCAGATATTGAACTAAGGAATCATTTTATCGCAGATGAAGAACAAACAGCAAACAGAAAAGAAACTTTGATTAAAAATAAAAATGAAATCGTACACCATACTAAAAATATTTATTCAACTACAAGTGTTATAAATAATAACGTAGACAAGAATCAAATGAGTGTAAAAATAAACAATGAAAAGCCTAATATAGATACAGATGATCTAGACAAATCTTCAGGCATAGATATGAAAGACAAATTAATAACAATGTTACAAAATATAGATAACAAATTTACAAATGGAACACCAACGAAAACATATGGTATGAGCATAAAGGGCACTGAAGTACAAACTTGGAATGTAAGTAACAAATTTTAAATAACAATATAAATAAATAATTACGAGTCGCAATTTCTGATTGTAAGCGATGGTTGCGGTCTCCATGAGGAAAAATTAAATATTTTATCTCGCAGCTTTAGTCACACAAAGTTCCGCGTTAAGTTCTGCCACAAAACACACAAAATCTTGAATTTAGGAAAAAAATACAGAACTGAGTATCTTTACACTAGGCTATCGCTGGCAACCCTGGTATATGGAAATTGAAAAAAATAGACAACATTTTCATACATTTACATACATTTGACTTTGTATTTAATTAAACACTATTTATCTTAATCTTTTAGGATATTTCTGTAACTCCAACACTTACGAAATATGAGAATGCAAATAAAGAAAACATAGTAGAAAACAGGCCAAACAAAGCAGAAAATTTAAATAATGCAATGAATCGACTAAATCTTGACTTCAGGGAAGATGCGGACAGTTATGATAATGCACATAAAGAAAATTTAGTATTAACAAAACCACACGGAGTAGACAAAACAAATTATGCAGAAGAAGACAATATTAATACCTCACATGATAATATTGATAAGCGTTTAGGTAAATATGGTGAAAAACCAGTAACCAATATTGATAACACACTTAGTGAAAATACATCAGAAATCTCAGAAAATAAACTAGAAAACAAATCAAATACAGTGAACAAAGGAAATACAAATATCTTACAAAATTATATAAATCCTTTAAACTATAATGAAGCAAATTCAGATAATGATGATGAAGGGATAATACTAAATGAAAATAAAACAGAAAATAATCCAAACAAACCCAAAGAAAATGTTGCAGATGACAGCATGGGTCCTGATGAGGATATAAGTAATTATGACCAAGAATTTGATCAAATATCAGAATCAACGAATAAAGTTGCAAATAATATGTTGCAAACGCCCACAGAGAAACCTTTTGATGCAGATACTTATGATGTAAGTAATGACATAAGAGTAAAAGTGTTTTTTATTATTATTAATAAATTGAAATTGAGGCCAACCGTGGCACAGTAGCGCAAGCGTATGGCTGAAAAAGCGACATTGTGGGTTCGAGTCCCGCTTTAGGAAATTAAATATTTAATATTTTCATTTCGAGGCAAAAAGCATGGCGTTGAGTTCAGCCACTCGAACTCTCAATCTCTCAATCTTAATGCCTCTATAATTCGTTGGAAAGTGGGGAGTGGAGTGTCTTAACACTAGAATTTAAAAATAAATTAATCAATAAATGTAGCCTGACGCTAGATACCGTATAGCAGGAATTATAGAAAAATTAGTAATAAAACACTTTGTTCACCGCTTTCTGACAAATTTTGTAGATTTCTGTGTTAAGTAGCGAAATGCAACGCCACATAATAAAATAAAATATATTTTTATTTTACAGGAAATAGATGACCCTAAAGACAATTATAATGAGTTTAAAAACAGCCAATATGTCTTATCAACCACTGAAAGATTAACAGAAGAACCTGAAGTACCAAAGGAAAATTTGTTAATTGTTAATGAAGATCTTAAATTTAAAATGGAAGAATCTTTTGATAATATTATAAAGCAATTTCCTAAATTAAAGCAAATAGAACTAACAGGGACCAAAGCTGTGGTTAATTTCAATAATTTCAATGATGGTAACAATAAGAAACCTATTAAGTCAAACACGTATGGAATGCATTTGGAAGGTGATCATGGATATATTTGGAATGTAAGTGTTAATTTTTTAGCTTCATGCATTGCATCCACATGCATGCATGCATTGCACTTAGCAGAGTGGGCAGAGAGTTCCTATGTAAACACTTCCTTTTCCCACGTTCCGCATTCCGTTTCGTATTTTGGTAGATTTTTTATACTGTATATTAGGATAGACAGAGATATGTGTAGGTAGAGAGAGACAGAGAGAGAGAAGACACTCTGTTCTCACTTTCCACCCGCCCTCGAGACGTTGATTAGATATGTGTAGGTAAGTCGTAATTATATAGATCATGGAATTGAGTTTTAACTAAAATTATTTCTCAAACTTTTAATTTTTTTTTTCATCTTCACGCTATGTAGTTGATCTATCCCACATGTAGTTGAGTTGATGCCAGTCCTAGGGCAGGGGCACAAATTTGTGAATATAAAGGCGACCGGTTTTGGGTTCGATTCCCACTCGAAAAAATGAAAGCCCGACGTTGAGTCACACCACTCAACACGCAATGCCTCTATTTGCCACATAGAGGCAGCGGAAAGCTAGAAACAGAACTAAGTAAGGGATCGAAATGTTTAAACACTAGGTTTCCAGGTTCCCTCTGCCTACTATACTATGTATGTAATACTATGTATGCCTACGAACTATACTATGTTCGGAATGCGTAAAACTAAAAAAAGAAAAGAAATCAGTAAGAACCTTTTGTTCTTAATTTTATTTACTCTTACAGGAACTTACGAATCCAGGAAAAGTTACATATGTGGGAAATTTAAATAAAATAAACGAGACTAAAGTAAGTAATAACAATTTTTGCAATTGACAATTCCTTATTGACATTTCCTTATTTCTTTGCCTAATTATATTACAGCCTAACATAAGCCATGAATCAACAAGGAAAGTGAAAAACGTAGAAAACAAGGTCGAAAATCATACAGAGCCACCAAAACCAAAAACAAATCAAAACAATAAAATACCAACAAAACAATCCATTGCGACAACTACTGAAAATCAAAATACTGTTGAAGAAGAAAATAAAAAAGGTACCGAAAAACCTATAGAAAACGAACTGAATGATAAAAAAAACTGCAATTGCAATACAGATAATGTTAATGAGGTAAATAATTATTTAGTAATCTAATTATTTAAACGCAATGGTTATGGGTTGCCTGCACTAGGTAGATAAAGAACGGTGTTAAGTTCCGACACTCTGTAGGTTCTCTGTGCCTACTGTGGTAAATGGGAAATACTATGATAAGTTATAAAAAACATTTTACTATTAGAATACAAATTTTTACTTGTGTTGTTTTATATATTATATTTTACAGGATAACAATGTAGACAGTAGCAATAAGAATGAAACAGAAACATTGAAAATTTCTTTAGACGAATTATTAAAAAAGGTAAGTACATAGCATCTCTATATATAATAAAAAAAGAGATGTCAATTCTGTACATGAGAATGAAAGTAGTTTAGTAGTGAAAACGGATCAGTCCTCTGAACTCTCTGAACACAATTGGAATTGCATAAAACGAGATCTAATAACTTCATATTATTATTAAAGATGGAATTTTATTGACTCCATCCAGTAAATGACATAAATGTAAATAATTGTGAAATTACATTATTGTCAGACGCATTCTGAATACCGAGGTGCTCGTCAGAATTCACGAACATTGAAGTCACCTAAAATAATAAAGCTATCGTTGCGGTTATTTATTAATAACTTGCTTATTAGCAAGTCCGACATGTATTCGAAAAAATCACTTCAGAGTCGCATTGTTGAGGAGTTTGGGAGAAATAAGACACAAATAGACGCATTTCCTTGCCGAACAGCAAAGAGAGTAACACCTCCTCTCTTACAATCATTACGGTATACAATATAGCGTGAATCAAAAAGTTCATCGTTAAAAATTCCATCCAACAACCATGACTCAGTTAAACAGATTACGTCATAATTATTGCTTAGCAGGTTTAGTTTTAGTGCGAAGTCCTTTGACATTTTGATAGAATATAATAAGAACTATAATAAAATATTACAAAAACAAAGGTAGGTATAATAGTTATGTTTAAATTTGAACTTAGTAATAATGAAGACAAAAATAATACGAGCCTAGTTGATTAAGTATAAATGTAAAATTCACTAGTTTAAGCGGGCGAAGCCGCGAATGGGTCGCTAAACAACATTGCACTAAACAAGAGAAGTTATATGTAACAAAAAAGCGCATATTAATACTTTTTTGTTGGCAGGATGAATTTTGGAAATGGCTTTCAAATTGGACATCAACTTACATGGAAGTATTAAATGAGCGAGTTGAGACACTTGTACAAAACGAAATTGCTAATCAACTTAAACAAATAAATGAAGATAAAAACAATACTAAAGTTAACGATTGCAATAACGTTGATGAAGGGAATAAAACGAATAATACCATTGATGATAACGTTGATAAACAATCTGACGGAAACAAAGATAATACGACTGAAAGTTCAAAAATTAACGAAAGTAATAAAAATGCCACAAGTGGTAACAAAGAAGAAAAATCTAATACTACTGCTTTGGAACCTTCTAAAAGTAATAATGTTACAGATACAACCACAGAAAAAAATAATTCAGAAGGTATTTCTAAAGAAAATGAATTAGTTAAAGAAAATAATAATACTGACCAAGATATGAATAAAGGCAAAAATAATTCATTACCTGTCAATATAAAATCTGAAACAATATACGGAAATGCTATAGGAAACGATCATGTTACTAATATCTTTATATTTTACCCTAGAGTAGATTCTAATAAAACTCTTGAAAAAATAGAACCGATTACAAACCAAACGCATTCAGAGATTTCGGCTTTAAATGAAAAACCAGTTAATATCACTATTGATGAAAGATTTGGAGTATCTGAAGAAAGCAAAGATAATAATACAGATGACACTGTTAGCAAAACCAAAGATCTTGTAAATGGCCAAAACACAAGTTCAACTGTATCTTCACAACAGAACAAGGAAGACACTACAGAAAAAAGTAAGAATTCATCTAAAGACACCACAACAGAAAATTTTGCAACAACACCTAAAACAGAGGAAGAGTTGAAAAATAAAACAAATGACACTGAGTTAAATGGAACAAGTGATAACGCTGATTCTAATACGAAACAGATAGACAAAACAGAAACCACAACTGGAGTGTCTATAAAAAATGATGACGAGACGACTCCAATATCCACTGATAATGTAACAGTTTCGAAAACTGAAAACGATGATTCTACAACAGAAAACTTAACAACAACTAATTCTGTATCGGATAAATCTGACTTAGCCACTGAAAAAACAGACAAATCAGACTCTACAACAGAAAAGCCTGAATCAGCATCGGAAAACTCTGACTCGACAATAGAAAAATCTGATGCAGCAGCAGAGAAATCTGATTCAACAACAGAAAAATCCAATTCTAAAGATACGAGTGATGTTACAAGTACTAAAAAATCAGCTGACAGTTAATTAGAAATTTAATCAAGAAATATATATTTAAGAGTATTTTAAAAAAATTAATTATATATTCAAATGAAGAAAATGACGGAAACAAATCAAAGTTTTTAGTTAAAGAATAAATTTATTGAAGATTAAAAATATATGATTGTCTTCATAACATATTTTTGCAAGCAAAAGTATCCTTAATAAAAATTTCATACAACGAACCTTTGTTTATTTTAAATAATATCTAACGTCCTTCAAATACTACGACATTCAATTTTTATAATACGACATAATATAAATTTTAAATATAAAAATAAAATATAAGTTTAATTAAAATACTTTTTAATTAATTATATCATAACTTTTTTATTGTTTACCGGTGTACCGCTCATGGATACGCCTATTTCATTATTATACACTATTTCATTATTCATTATACTTTTTAACAATAATACACAAAAATATGCTTGCAGAGTGCATGCAGAGCAAAGAAATGGAAATATAAATTTAAATAAATAGTTCATCTCCTCGAGTGCGGATCGAACCCACAACCAGTCGGTTTTACTGTCACACTCTAATCATTAATACTTACCACAGTTTTTAGTTATATACAAAATAAAACATAAAAGAAAATTTTGAACACATTTATTAACTAAGCTAACAAAAATTACATTATGGCACGATATAGTTCAAATATATCCAATCCAGATAATAAAAAAGTATTTAAAAAAATAAAATTTACCATTTTTATATTTAATCTGTGGTATGTTAGTTTTATTTTTTAAAATTAGTAATAATAAATTGTATTCATTCAATAAAAATCTTTTACATAAAACATGTTCTTACACAAAAAAATATATAATTTTCGCCAAATAAACATTGAATTTAAAAAAAAATACCAATTTTATTCATATAAAATCGTACAATTAATAATAAACTAATATTATTAGTAAATGGGTCTAAAAGTTTTGTAATAAAATATTATTAATATAATATGAATTCTTGTATAAACTCAGGAAAGAACTGAGATAAAAAAAATTGTCGAGCTCTTTCTTTCTTTCTATATATTTTATATTAATTACTTCAGTTTATTAACTGTACGATATTTACAATTATTTTTATAAACTTAACCTATCATAATAGAGGTATTGATTGTTTTTATGAATACTTCTAAAAAATATTAACTTTAAAAGTAACTTTAAATTCAAGATGTCTACCAATTTAACAAAATGGCCGGTTCAATCAATTGATTTTTTTTTCCTTTTAAATGGCAGTAATTAGTTATTGCTATTTATTATACAATATTTCATTATTAAATGTCTGTTATATAGAAAATAACTCAAACAAAATATACAGATTAAGTAAATAATGCTAAAATAACTAGGATATTTAGATTGAAGCTATATCAATTATACATATATACGTATTTAAAAGAAAAACCGCGTATATTATTATTTAGATGCGAAATAAAATAAAAAATGTCATTAAAAAATATAGTTCTCTTTATTAAAAGTTTCAAATAGGAACTAAGCGTGTAAGTATTATTTAAAAATAGGTAATTACATACCTTTATAAATTTATTTGTTACTAAAAATAGAAAACATTATTACTAATATAGTGTATAATATTGAGCTGCCTGATATATTTTCAATTAAAAAAAAAATGTTATATACAAACATAAAAAATATAACTTAAATTATTATTTTTTTGTACAAGATACACAATAACAGAGTAAAAATGTATTTTGGCCGCACAGATAGAAGAAAAGTATTTTTTTTTTTATAAAAACAAGTCATATAAAAATATATAAAAAGCTGCATATAGTTTGTTTGAAGTAAAACTGGATTTAGAATTATTTACATTGCTATAAATAGAAAGGAAGACATTAATATGTTATTATAAAATATAAAATAAGACTTTTTTTTAAATGAGATATTCATATAATAAAAAAATAATATATAGAAAAATACAAATTCATGTAAATATAAAAAAAACATGATAATTAAATGTGAAAAATATGATTATATCTTCATTTCAGTACAAAAAGTACTTACTATTAAATAAAAAAGTTAAGAAATAAATAGTCCATATTCATTCTTTTATGCGAAGCAAAAATATTGTGCGTACAGATATACAGTATTATAGTTATTTGTTGTCTGTGACAATATTTCTTATCAATCAAAATAAAAAAAACTTATTATGTTTTTTTAAATACATCGTTAATTAAGAAACAGATAATAAAAAATATATAAATATACATTTTTGTTATCTGTCTTTTATCTTTGATAAAATGGAAACATTTGAAAATTCTAACTATTACCTAATAAAACAAATTAAATTAAATAAAATCAGGGTAAAGCTGATTTAAATTTAATAAAATATATAATTATAAAACTGGCAGGGAGATTATGGTGGATTTATGTATAATATGAAATACTTCATATATTCTTATATTCATGCATACCCAAATCTGTAACAAAAAAAAACAATTCATAAAAATATCCTTAATGTTACTTAAACTTTCTTATGTAATATATTATACGAGTCCTACTAACTTTATAAATGTGAAAGTATGTGAATATGGTTGTATGTTCCACTTTATTAAAAAAATACTAAACGTATTCCGATGAAACTATACAATAATATACGTGTAAGCCACGTCAAAATTATATAAAGGTCACAATGCATCTAAGAATATTCTATAATTTAAAACTACAATAATATAACAATAGGTTTAGGCAGGCGAAGCCGCGTAATTAAATATCTGTGATGTAGAAAAACATAATATAATCTGTACCTGTATTAATTATCTGTGATCCTCAGTTCAGCTAGTTCCTTTTCTTCGTCTACTTCGTCTTCGTCTTCTGATCCGTGGACGGATGCTGCTGGAGTTGTTGCTCCTAGAAGACATTTTTTTCATTATTGTAATTTTTTAATCCAACCATATAAAAACAGTTCAATCTTATCATTTAAGGTTGTGTATATGTATAATCAATCACACGAAAATGTGTGTAAAAACCAAAAGAATGATTAGTTCATATTTTTTGAATATATATTCGATTATCTTTAAATATTTCAATTTATATATATTTTTTAAATTGAATTTATATATATATATTTTTTCAACAAAATCCAATTTTTTTACAAAAAAAAAATAATATACATATTTTTATATGTCATAATACAAACAATGTTTAAATCAAGTGATTCTTAACTATTTTATAACTTCTAGCTACCAAACACTCTTTAATAGTATAGAAAAACAAATAAAAAAATTTGCTTAACTACTCTATATGTGTCAAAGAAAAAAAATCTCAAGCTAGTGCTAGTGAGGAAATATAAAAAAATTTACGCAATTTTTTAACCAAACTTAAATCAATTTGCACTAACCACCGAAAAACCCCCTAATTCAACCAAAAAACACACTCATCAACCTATCAACCAACCGATTCATCAACACAATCGCCCAACTTAGCTATCAATTGATCGATCTGTTCAGTGACAGTTTCATTCAACGGTTCCAAAAACTCATTAGCCGTTTGATAATCATCGTGTTCTGATTCAGTCAATCCGAGAGTTTTTTCGAAAGCAACTTCTAAATCTTTCCCACTTTCTAAGTCCGTTATTTCTAGAATTTCTAAGGATTTTCTGATAATGGCGTTTCTTTTCATATCAATTTCTGTTTGTATTTCTACGTCTTTAGTTTCTTTATGTATTTCTATTTCTTTGTGGTATGAGGCTGTTAGCCATGACGTTTCGTGGTGACTCCTTCTCACTGAAGAAATTTAATTTTTGAAATCTATTTTTTTATGTTCTATGGTTTATTTTAAGCTTTACGCTTTTAAATATGATTATTTAGAACTTACTAGAATGCGTAGGGCTTGGCGGCTCAGATATAGGTCTCGGATAGTTGAATCTTTTGCCTAACTCCCGGTCCATATGGTCTACATAATCCGGATATACGATTTGCAACGCTTGGGCTCTTGCTTGACGGTAGTACTGAAAAATATGTTATATTAGACAAAATAACATTTAATTATTTGTTTTTTTATTGTAAAGTTTCCTCGGTTTTTATTATTTTATTTATGATATGTTTCCTACCATTTTAACTAATGTTAACACATTATCAATGATACAACTAACTTTTAAAAATGTTGTAAAGCTAAATGTGGCTTTGAGTTACGCCAAAAAGAAATCAACATTAAAATATATAAAACAATAATTGCAACTTAGTAATGGTATTTCTCTTTTTGAATATATATTTTTTATTTATAATGAAAAAAAAATAACTTACAATGCCTAAATTCCTCCAGTCCATTAAATCTGACAATCTCTCCGTTCTATTTCTTTGGATGATACGTTGTCTACGTGTTAATCTGTAAAATACAATAAATATGTATTATCTGTGATGTATATTACGATACAATAGGAAATAAAAGAGTGTCTAATTATTATTTTCATATTCTCTCTCAAGACAAAACGCGACTTTAATTTACGCCCCCCCTAAATGTTTCGAAAATTGAACGGAAACCAAGAGGGTCCTAATACTAGGCTTTAAAAGTTAAAAAGCATTAACAATTAAAATGACTAAAAAGAGGCTTACTTAGTAAAATCAAACATATACTGGGCCAGTTGTTGCACAGAACCCTCTAGGGATATGTACCGACGATCCACTACATAAATGCCATAGGACATGGGGTCAGCTATGTGCTCTTGCATGAAACAGCCAAAACCTGAAGATTTTAGTAGAATTATAATGAAAAAAAATTGTATAGCAAACAATATTATAATTATCTTGATTTTCTCGCTGGGGTAATCGAGAAGTCAGCGAAAAGTGGGGAACAAAAGTATCTTAATAGGAACGGTGTGTCCCCATATTCCCTTTGCCTACCTTGCTATGTGCGGGATACAGCGTGAAGCTAAAGAAATAAAACAAAAAGAAATAAGACGTGTAATATTTTTAACCTGTTAAATTAAATGCGTGATCAAAACCTTTACTAAAACATAAGTAGATATCAATCACTGAATCACTAAATTCACTTACCCGACAAATTAGTAGTGATACTCGGTATCCCCATGACCGTGCACTCGGCGGGCGTGTACCCCCACGGCTCATAGTAGGAGGGGAACACCCCCAAGTGGCAGCCCCTCACGAACTCCTCGTAGTCGAGGCCGAACAGAGGGTTCGTTGACGTTAGGAACTCTGGGTGGAATATTACCTAGAAAGAGTTTTTGTAGGTGAAACATTTTTTTTAATTCTGCTAAATGTTTTTGACACCTGTATAACTTATTTTCAAATAAATCGCCACTTTTAAAATCTTGCCAACGATTTATGACAGCTATTTATTTCAATGTTTTTGTTTTTTCGAAAGCCATCTCAAATATTAAACTCAACGAGCAAGCAAAACCTATTAATCTATATATTTCAAAATACTCAAACCAAAAAGCACGTACCTTTACTTTGTCGTTGACTGTGTTAAATAATTGACAGCGACGTATCGAAGTCAGAACTGGATCGGTCCAATCGTCCACCTGTAGAAAAAAGGGAAGTAATTTTTTTGTTTTTTTGCTTCACGCTACATTCCTCAAGCACGGTAGGCGGAGAAAAACCGGTGTTAAGACACTCCGTTCTGCACGTAGCATCCAATTATCGAGACACTGCGTGTTGAATGAGAACTCAACACCGCGCTTTGCCTGGTTATCAGAGTGAAGAAAATAATAAATATTAAACATTTCATTCCCTCGAGTGGGAAATGGAACCTACAACGTCATGTTTACATTCACACACTTGTATCACTGTAACGGTCACCCTTGACGGCCTCATATTTATTTAATTCACTACTTCTTATACTGAACATTATTGATTTATCACTACGATCAGAGTGACCCCATGCACTTCCTCGAGGGCCCAGTTAAAAGCTAGTGTGACATCTTACCACGTTGTGAGTGGTAATAGGCGGCAGCCCGTCCCTCTGCAACGCGTATATGCATCTCTTGAGACGCACCGTGTCGTCTTTGTGGAGGAGGTCCGACGCGTCGGGGAGGTGGCCTCTGGAACAACATACATATTTATGAGATAGGGGTTCAAGGTAGCTACCGTTCTATTAAATAATAAAATTATAATTTGTTTTTATTATTAAATGTGTGAGAAAGTACACCATGTTTTTAGTTATAGAACTTACTTCTTCACAATAGCTTCCTTTATATTATAAAATTTTATATTGAAAAGGACCATTGTGACGCAGGGGCACAAACGTGCGACTGTAAACGCGATGATTGTGGGTTGGATTAACATTTAGGGTAAAGAAATATTTCATATTTTGGTTTTCATTTGGCTCTGATAAAAAGACACAATGCGGCCTTACGTTACCTCACTCAACACGCAAGGCAAGGCAAGGCTTTAAGAATTCAGCTGGAAGCGGACGGAGTATCTCAATAAGGAACCGAATATCTTAACACTAGGTTCCTATATCTTCTCTGCCGACCCTGAGAAGCGTGATGGCAAAAACATATTGAAACAACCAACTGTTGAGTCAGTTTCGGCTCTTTTGCGCAGAACTGAATTCGAAACCGGTACGTAGTTAAATGTTCATCAAAAAATGTTTGTAAATGTCTATTTGAATAAACAATATTACAATTTATTCATTTATACATATTACCAAATTTAACATGACGTCACGTGACATTACTGACTTCGAACATGTCACACAAACATTAGCCTTTAGCTCATTGCACATTAAATATGGCGTCTCCTGAAAGTCACAACTCGACACGCCACATGACATGACACAGCGTGTCTTGGAATGACGGTAGGAATGACATGACTCACCTCAAACATATATCGTACAGGCGTTTCCCAATAGCCTGTTGCACGTCGTGTATGGTGTCTCTCAGGGCTTTGGTCACGGCGTGACCGCGAAGACTTTCGACGTTGAAATTATTAGTTTTCGCCGGAAATATTAAGAACGCTACTACCGTCATTTCGGAGCCGGAGGACTGTTGACAAAAAAAAAAATTAATGTATGTTTGTTTGTGATTGTATGTGTTTATTAAATAAATAATAGACAAATATACTATATAATTTTGATTTTATTTATTTCACTATATAATAAAAAAATCTATTACCTAGGTATAAATATGTGGATCTGAGATTCATAATACTACTGAGCTGATTTTGATGAGGTGTAATCTGTTTCCTTTGAAATATACCTCATTTAAATCAAAAACGGATTATATTATCTTAATATGATATTTAGTTTTAAGGAACTTTGTAAACAAAAGTACATCTAGTAATAAAATTTATCTCACACTCTGGAAAGCATTAGTAGATCATACATTAAATATTATAAAAATTCGACAATATTGCATACTTAAATCAATTTCACGCTGTATCCCCCACGTAGCCAGATTGGCTGAGGGAACCTGATGCTGAGTTACTCCATTTTCGTGTTAAGTGGCGGCACTCAACGATAGTGAATTAACTTGCATACAAAAATGTCAAACTTATAACCTCCTTTTTATGAACCGGAAAAAATATTGACCATGACATTTTTCATAACAGAACCTTACAAAGAACAAATCTATTGTGTCATTAGATTTTGTTATGAAAAATATCACATACCACAGTTCCACATGATAAGATGTTATAGACGCCGACGCAAGACGCTATTATTATAGGCTCGAATCCCGTTTTAGGGAAATATTTATGATATTTTTATCTTTATATTTTTATCGATTACACGCTTGTGCCACTGTGCCTAGATGGTGCCTCAAAGTATATATTATGGCCACTTTATCTTTTTGGTTGTGGGTCAACCTCCCATTTCGTGATATACTTATTTTAATTGTTAATAAATGTAAGTGAAATAAATTAAAGAAATACCTTTAAATAATGATTCAATCTTGCTAAGGCTTCTATAAATATGTCGGCTCCTTTATTACCGAACTCGTATCGACCGGCGATAAAGAAATACAATGTTTTGTCTAAGTCGAAGTTGAAATGGCTGAAAAATATTCAAAAATGTAATATTATGGATATTGGTTACAGGTTCAAGTACAGGAACGTTTTTGTGAATAAAATAAATCAGCTTCACGCTGTATCCCGCACACAGCAGTGTAGGCAGAGGGAACATAATGATAAGCGACTCCGTTATTTAGTTTCCACCGAGTTTTTTGAGTCATTGCGTGTTAAGTGTCCGCCACTCAATATGGCCTTGGTGCCAAAACGAAGAAATGAAAATATAAAGAAATAATTCATTACATCGGGTAGGAATCGAATCCATAACCGTCGCGTTATTGTCACACTCGTATTCCCCACGACAGCCTTGTTTTTGTGTATATATGTATTTTAATAATTTTGAAAATCTAACCATTTATTAAAAATAAATGTTTAAAAATTTAGATCCAAAAAAAATGTTTGCATCTAATCAAGAAAAGCTTTAAAAAAAGGTTGAGCTCTGTCTCTCAACAAGTAATATCCAGGATTCGGCGGAAAAACAAAAAAAATGTGTCTTGAGTGTCACTTTTTGAAACGGAAATAAAAGAAAATATAGGTTATTATTACATTTTGCTACCGAAAATTGCTTTATTTTGTTAACAAAAATTGTTTTTGATAACAAAACAAAACGCCGCGGTTGTGACTCCGATTCCCACAACTGTGTGGGAATCGGAGTCACAAACGCCGTGTTTACAGTTAGATGCTGGGCCGCTGCACCACGGCGGCCATTATTGTTTTCTTTTATAATAAATAAAAGTATATACACGAGGCCAGTCGCGGCGCAGTGGTACGAAGTGTGACTGTAAAACCGACTGGTTGTGTGTTCGATCTCCACTCGAGGAGATGAAATATTTACTTAAATTTATATTTCCA
The DNA here is from genome assembly GCA_018230445.1 of Heliconius hewitsoni. NCBI lineage: Eukaryota > Metazoa > Arthropoda > Insecta > Lepidoptera > Nymphalidae > Heliconius > Heliconius hewitsoni. The sequence goes on along the minus strand of DWAN01001701.1, from coordinate 4 downwards.
TTTC
>DWAN01001700.1:0-17000 GCA_018230445.1 Heliconius hewitsoni | reverse complement strand
AGGAGAAGAAATATTTACTTAAATTTATATTTTTAATATAAAAAAATGGGCAGTTGTTTAAATGTATTCCGTATTAAAAATTTTATTTACCATCTTTTTTGTCACCATTACTATACCATAAAATCGATTGTGGTAAGTGGATATTGTTATGCCACAAGGCAGTTTAAATTACAGGAGTTTAAAAATGGTTCATACGATATTATATTTTTGTAATAAAACAAATTATTTTATTCAGAGAATAGTTTTATTTACACATTTTCACTATAGGTATATAAGTACAACCGATAGATTAATAAAAAAGCTTTCGGATTTATAACAGTTACAAAATCCAAGTACTTAACAAAACCAAATATATTGAGCAAACAAAACAAATCACTAGCTCTTACATCACATTTATTAGCTAACACAGAAAATATTATATTTATTTAATTTATAAAATTAATAAGTATATCAAATTATTACTGGATTAACGATAATATTTTAACTTAACACGTATTTACAACAAGTGCAGTCTTAAACTCAATGAGAACAGGAAAATTTTTAAATGTTCAATAAAATCTAATGTCAGAACAACACCAACCGTTGTCTCTGAAAAAAGTTGAAAAAAAAAAAAGATTTTTTGCATGGTATGTTTATTCTATGTACAAATTAGAGTTGTAGCATCCACAAAACGTAATCGTTTGTTAATAACTGTATTATTAGTCAACGAGTCGTAGTTTAAGTCGTGCTAATGTTAGCTGTAAACAATTAAATTTTTACATTTAATTGTTTTCTTGCCTTACTAAATTCAGGGCGGCCACGGCTTGTTAATGAAGAAAAATATATATTTTTTTAATGAATATTTTGATCCGGAATGACTGTGAAAGAGATACCTTTTAAGACACAATATTTTAACAAAATATTGACAAAACTTACCCAATATTAATTAACCAAAGATATGTATATAGTTATAAAAAAATGTTCAACATACGACATTTAGGTAGGAAGTATATATATATATATAATTGAAATATTTCTATCGTATAACTATTGCAAAAAATAGGTTCATTAATTATGCTTTTGCGAAACAAGATTTTATTCTTAGAAAATCCTATTACACGTTATAAATTATAATTTATTACCTAGACATTTATTAATAATTATTCTAATGATATTTTGTTATAAAGGAGTTGCGACGTCAAGGAAATATAAACTTGTCAACTTGTAGGTTTTATTAGCTTAAAGTGATGAATAATATAGGTATACTACAACGAACATGCACCTACAGACAGACACATTGCATTTCTCCAAAATACTTAATATTAAAATCATTTAACTTATAATAATTATAACATTAATATTAAATGTAAATTAATATTAAATTAAATGTGAAAAGGACCACATAAAGTTTTTTTATGCCTTAACATCTATAGGCCAAAATATTGTATAAATATATATAATGAATGAGTATAACTAGCCTTTCTTTTATATAATAAACTATAAACACGGTGTATATAAAACAATGAATTCAGTGCAATAACATTTAAATAATTTTTACTTTCATATTTAAGTGATGCAGCAATACAATATAACGATTGCGGCAATATTAAATGATCTGTATCTTACATTAATTCAAACAAAGGTAGGAAGGCCACTGTAGATTGAGTACATTGTAGTGTCGTAACATCTTCTACTGTAGATTAACGTATTATTTGGGAAAATTATAATATTATATTAAATACGAGGGTATTTGAAAAATATACCTACCATTATTATTTCTTCAAAAATTAGCTAAAATAACACATTTTTTTTATTATTTACTTATTTCCAGTTGCTGGACCCAATAACAACAAAGTGTTTTTTTTTGTTCTTATAATTTTGCATTGAGACATTTATTTTACTAAGCTATCTACGCCCGTGTAAAAATACCTGACAAAATGAATTACTCTAATCTTTAAATACTATTATGAAATAAGCTATTAAATATTACAATAAACTATTTACATGCATCATAGATATTAATGTCGCCGTTCAATTGAAAAGAGATACAACTATCTAACAAAATAACAATTAGTACTGTTTAGTACAAGACATTTTTTTTTAAAAGTAATACAATGAATACAGTTTTACAGCAATACAATGAATACGAAGAGATTCGCACGACTTCGTCGCCTTCGTGAGTATGTCCTTTTATTCCTGAGATTTCCTTATCATTACTTTGGATTGTAAGTACCTACTTCACTTTATCGGAGTATTCTAAATTATGAATATTTAAATAAATTAACGGAAAACAAAGATTGATTAAACTTCACAAAATGCACTCCGTTCTATTGTTCACTCCTACAGCCGGGCGATGATTTTTACACAAATTTATGCACCACAACGGTTATAAAAACCGTAGGATCGTAGCCGCTTGCTGTAAGTGACGGCCAGTGCTCATTTCAGTCTTTGGGTAACATTTGCTAGCGCGACGGCGAACGCCTGAAGGGCGGAGAACGGATACTGGAAGTCGAGGGTGTAGGCGTTTCCGTCGATCCGCCCAAACTGCATCACCTACAAATAAGTGCATTCTTTATTATGTATATGTATATATTATAATATTTGTTTATATGTATGTACATCTTTTCGGAATTTCCATTGAATATGAAGAGATCACTTTTAGTGGTAAGATTAGCTTTGTGCATTTTATATTATAACCTAAAATCTTTAAGAACATGTCTCTATCGCATTATAAATTCTGAGTTTTAAATTTTCTTAAACTTTAAAGAGAAATGAGATTTTACTTTTATTTACAGTTAGCTTGATGTGACGGACTCTCATACCTGCTTTCCGTGATATTCAATTTGAAAATTCTTAGCGGATTCCTGAGTGACCCGTCCGCCAAAGTCGAGTTGGTACACTTGGCTGTTCTCGTTCCACATCGGCGCCTTGTTATGCATAACGAGCTGGCGGCGAGTGCTGCGGTTCTCCGGCGCGTTTGAAGACGTAGCCGTGTTTATGGTACCTCCAGCACGCTTAAGCTGTAAGCCCAGTTTTAGTATTATAGTAAAGTAATACGTTAATACAAGAGAATTAATTAAATTAGATTTATTTCTATCCCACACATAGCAGGGTAGGCATAGGGAACCTAATATTAAGACTCCTCGTTCCCAAATTTCTGTCGAATTTTTCGAGGTATTGCGTATTGAGTTGCGGAAATCGACACCGAACTTTTGCCTTGGTACCAGAGCAAAGAAATAAAAAATATTTATAAAATAATAATTTATTCCCCCGAGTGGAGATTGAATCCACAACCTTCTTGTTACTACACTACACGATGGACTTGAATTAAATTTTTATTAACTTACCTTATTCCTAAGTTGAGCTTTCTGAAAACTCTCAAGATCCCTATAATTTTTACTGTTAACTTCATTATATCCATTGGAGTACTCATCGTCAGAGCTCTCCGACAACTTCTTATTTCTACGTCGATTTAGAAGAGGTGAATTTAGTAGCTGTCTGAAAGTTTCAAATATATATTTGGAATGTTGAAAAATTATTTTAATTAAGCTATTAAAAAAGAAAAGTACCTACAATTGCAAAGGTTGTACTTATATTTCGATTTATTTATTAAAATAGAGATAATATTATATATCAAAAAGTTTGTTAGGATGAAAATTGATAGTAATATAAATTCAAAATAAGATTTTGTATAATATGGCTATAATATAACAATAACTTTAAAAGGGCGAAGCCGGATTTGGGCACTAGACATAAGATGTACATAGTAGTTGTTACCAAGGATATTTAGACATAGCTTGGGTGCAACATTGGACATTTTTTTGATTGTATTCGGTATTAAGGATGGTATATTCCTTAAGACTTATTTGATGATACATCTTTTGATTTTGAAGCCGTCACATAAGGTGGTTAGTTATATCTAAGTCAGTTTTTTGTTCGTTTTTTTCTTCATTAGCTCCATGCCTTATCCCGTATATACAGGATATATATACAGGATAGACAGAGACGACCTACTGTTAGGTCTGTACGACAATCTACTATAAGTGAGGTATATACAATGTAAGGAGAGTAAGTTTACATCACTTGCCACACGTAATGCCCAAGTGGCGGTGGAGCGTACCTTATGGGCGACGCAGAGGAGTACCGCTGTCGGCGCGCGGCGCGCGGCGCGGGCGAGGAGGGCGCGGGCGACGCGGCCGAGCGCGCCAGGCGCGGCGACGCCGGCGCCGAGCTGCTCTCGCGCGACACGGCGCCGCCGCCCGCCTTCTTGGACGAGCGGGACGCCAACAAGCGTAGGGCCAGCTGTTCCAAGGAACCTATAATATTGTTTTTTGTTAGTAAGAAATTATATATCCATCATTATGTTTAATAAATTCAAGATATGAAAGAAACTGATGTACCTTAAGGTATAACTATAAAATCCTTAACAATACGCTCAAAGCTAACTATCTAGCCATAAGTTACTTATAGGTTATATCGAACATAATAATTTACAGTTTTAACCTCATATCTTCAAATATTCTTTTTATTCGTAAGCATTCTATCAACAGAATAGTTATTAGAATTCTATATTAAAAACCTGTAATATGTGCATGTCTCAATTTACACTAGAGTACACTGAAGTAAGTTTGTGTGAATTCTTCGCTTTCAAGTCTAAGGTTGTGCCAACGCAGTTCAATGAACATTGGCTAATCCGCAAAGCCACATGCGTGTCTGCGAAGCTGAGTGCACAAGTCTATATCGCCTAGCTGCGGATTCGTAGCCGCATTTATCTCACCGTTGAAGTATGGAGGAGACGGATGAGAAAAAGCATCTACTACTAACTATAATACTTGCTGTAGTCGGAGTCGCTGTCCGTGGCGGGGGGCGGCGGCGCGCGCGGCGCCGGCGCCGGGCACGCCGCGCACGCGCACGACGCGTCGGCGTCGCGGCGCTCGCAGGGCACGACGTGCCTGCATGTCGAGCACAAGGGATAGTCCCTCCTCGGTCGGCGTCCTCGGCCCTCCTCTGTACTGTTCCCGCTGTTGTCATCGCCTGTACTATTATGACTGCTAGAATTCGCGTCGGTAGTTTGTCTCTCGTTCAAATCTACTTTCGTCTGTTTCTTACTCTTTTCCGCGCTAATGGACAATTCACCAGAATCTAAACTTTTCGACTTACCACACTTTCTTAAACTTGGTGTTTTAATGTTTTCTATTTGTTTAGCATCGCTATTTTTATAATACCGTCTTGGGCGCCGCTGTCTTTTGTTATTGACTAGGATAAGGCGTCTAGGTGGATCTCCACGTAAAGCTGTTAAGCTAACTTGTGCGTGTAAAACTTGTGGATCGACTAGATCTAAATATCCAACGCTGCAACTCCGCGTCATAGTGTCGTATACTGGTATACTCGCGCATACGGGGCTGATTGGGACGACAGTAGTTGTTCTTTGTACTCTTCCCTCTCGAACTTTGTCAGTCAAATTGCTTATGTTTGTTTCGACTGGAGTCTCTTCGTCAATATATTTGAGATCTTCACTTTTCTGCAAATTTTTTAAGGTTTCTGTGCGCTTGTTCATGGCATCAGGATGTACTTCGTGTTCGTAGTTTTTGTTACACAACGATTTTAGTATTCTGGTATTCATTTCAAACGACGTTTCACCTCGATTACATATATTTTTTCGCAGCTTAGAAAGGCAATTATCTGCAATATGGTTATCGCATTTTTTAATAGTTACTTGTCTACTAGGCTCTAAACTAAGATTTAAATTAAACTGTTGATCAATATTGGACAAATTTCCTTTTAATGATGCATTATCTCTTACACTATAATCAGTCCGGCCTCCACAGAAATCTCCTCTACCACCGCACGTGACAGTCTGAGGCGAGGGTCGCTCAAATATTATATCGGTAGGCGCTACGGCATTCTTTGGGGATTGTAAAGTCGGTACGGAACTTTCACATCTTAAGGGTGATATTGCGTGACGATTAGACACAGTTGCTGTATTGCTCACGCGCCTTTCGGTACTTTGTGTTGGATGCCTCACAGAGTTGGCATTAAAAACATTTTCTGACATATTATTTAATTCACTTGTATCAATATAAGGAAATTCATCGTATGATTCGGCCCTCGCTAACGCTGGATTCGAATTATTATTTGGCGAATATATTTCAGAACTATTTATTATATTATTAGTATTAGTCAATCTGTCAGTCATAATGGAAGGATTGAATTTTTTTCTTATATTATTATTCATATGTGATGGAGAATCAGTTTCACTGGGTTGAAATACTTCCTCTTCATCTTCGGAAAAAATGTTTGGATTAAAATTGGGATCTGGTCCTATCGGGTAGTCATCTCGCAACTCCGTAATCATAAGCGTCATTTGACGCGGTTGAAGATGTAGTAAAGAAGTTTTATACGTCACTTGTCCAAGGTTGGCCGGAACATTTTTAGCCAAACCGTGCATTTTAAACTTCGTTCCCCATATATTGGAAGTGACCTCAACTAACCGCACATCCTGAAAATTTTCAAAAGTTTTTAAAATGGTCAATATTATAATTATAATACAAGTGATATATATATTTACCTCCGGCAAGGAATCTATATACGCTAATTCATCAGGGGTCTCGTCTTTATCGGTGGAGTTACGTGTTTTTCGTCTTTCACGAGCTCGTCGACGTCTTTGCAACCTTGGAGACCCAGAGCAACCTAAAAAATAATATTAATATACAAAAAAAAGTCTAATACATTTTACTATATTTTAAAAAATTATAATAAAATTAATAAAACCATATCAACGGGCAGAGCGAACATTAAATAATACAAAACCTTCTTCTCTCTCCGTATCCGAGGAGCAGGAGTCGTCGTGCGGCGGCGGCGGGCGCGGGGCGCGGCGCGGCGCGCGCGGCGTGCGCGGCGGGCGCGGCGACGTGATGCCGCCGCCGATGCTGCCCCCGCTGCCGCTGCTGGACGTGCTGCCCGCGCCGCTGCTGCTGCTGCTCGATTCTCTTGTTATACTTGATATACCTTCTGAAACATTCCAATTTAAGAATTATATGATATATTCAAAGCATATGAAACTATAATATTACGCTTCGTGGCGCAATGGCATCTGATTGTAAAGCAACGGTTTTGGGTTCGATTTCCAAGGATTGTTTTGTTTAAAATTTCTACGATCAGTCAAGAAAAAAACCGTGACGATGAGTTCAGCTACTCAAGACGCAATGTATCTACCCTCGTTTAAGGCATTTTTTTACCCAAATATTCCAAGAAATATAAAAATTAACAGAATGTTGCCACAAAATACCTTCTGCTTGAGGATCGAAGATTACGAATTCTGGTCTAATTTTACTAGTTCTTCGTCCTTTAAGCAACGGCACTAATCCACCGAGGTGCTCTAGATATAGCGTGTAGGCTCCGGCTTCCTCATCGTCGTGACGCAACATGGTACAATGCAGGCGGCCCCCGGCGGCCGGCGGGCGCGAGACAAAACGCCTTAGCTCGTTTGTTTCGGGAACATTGCACTGAAATTTTTATTTTTATTTTATAGCAGCTTCATAATTTTTTCCAAATATTTTAATATACTTTAAAATAATACTAATCAGCATTGATTATATTAAACGTATTAAAAACTTAAATAATAAATTCGTGTGCAACGAGATTTGAACCTATTACGATCAACGCAAGTTCATATTGTATATAAATAAATATCTTACAATAAATTGAATTGAGATTAATATGACCTAAATCAAAAGATTAATTTAAAACTTTTACAAAGCAAAAACTTATATAATATTTACTTCTTTTTTATATCGATAAAGTATACAACACTTAATGCAATAGTGGCAAAATTCAACAATGTATATATACTGTTAGGATTTGGTGGTGTGCCAAAGAGGCTGTAAAAGTAACTTGGCAACTGCATTAGGTTTAAATAGGCTTTATTTTAAAGTATTCGATGAATACGTAAACAGATAAATTGTTATTACCATTGTTTTGAGCTGTAATGTATAAGTAAATAATATTAAATATTTGAATTTAGCAGCAATTTGATTATTATTTAAATAAAAGTCTTACGACATATAATTTTGTGACAATTGTTAGATACAAAAAAATAATGTGTATGTATTTAACTTTCTTGCTTCTAAATGTACCAAGAAAATTGATAAATTTCAAGATTTTATTATGTAAGAAATTGTAAATAACAATTGATAAATTTCAAGATTTTATTATGTAAGAAATTGTAAATAACAATTATTAACAAACTCGAATAGTGTGCGCAAATAGGCTCGCTAAGGCAGGCTGTAACCGAGGAGGCAAAGGAAGCTTCGCAGCTAATCTGGGATGTCTCAATGCTGCAGCTGCTCGAACCCGCGCCAACAGTTGAAGAGGCGCCACCACTCGCCATACTCGTGCTGTGCACACGGCGCCTCCGGCTCCGACGAACAAACGCCTCGCAGCGTGACCCCAGGTCAGCGCAGTCACTCGAGCCTATAGTAGAGAATTCATATGACATCGTAATATAAAATTGAAATTTCCAGGAGTACATGCATTGTTTTGAATGTAGAAAACAATAATTTTATTAATATGATTCACTTTCACTATAAACGGTAAACTCCTAAACTAGATAGACAGGAAACGTAGATATGTACATATGTTAAATTTGACATAAATAAGATATTAATTAACGAGAATGATTGAAACTAATTAGTGTAAAAATCTGCTTTACAAACATTATAAAGTCTTTACTATTCAAACGCAAGAAGAAATATTAAGTACTCTACGTTTTGTAACAAAAACGTCTTCACGGCTTCTTGTATTGTTGGCGTGCAATAAAGAATGAATGTACTTACTTGGGTGTACGGAATGGGGACGGTGTAAATAAGTGCCCCGGTGTCCGAATAAAACTTTACGACGTTTTTATATGGCGGTGCGTCCTCTGGTTCATTTGGCTCTATAAATTATAGCAAAAAGTTTTATTGCGTACTGTATGTATATATTTTTTATTGTGAACAAAGAACAAGAAATTGGTTAGTTACTACACATTTATAGGGTTCCGTAACTTTTAATTAAAAGAGGAATCTTTATAAGAACATTTTTGTTATTTGTTCGTCTGTCTGTTTGTCCATCAACAACCTTTATCTCAGAAACGCTTCAAGATATTGAGTTGAAATTTAAACTATATACGGTTAGATCTACGGTTCTTCGATTTCCTGAAAAAATCGTATTTCTATATTTATTTTAAAAAAAAAGATATAGCCATTTATATGGCAAAAGACGCGTATATCGCTATACACTAAAGAAAACAAAATTCATAAGGTACTTCTGGCTAACCTCGAATTATGAAATTTGGCACCTACAAGTAGTACAAGTTTAGAGAAAAATATAAAAACTATAGATTTGTGGTTAAATCCTAAAAACAATAAAATCTGGTATTAAAGCCGTTAGTTCAAGTGAGGTATCAGATAAAGGGGCTCTAACTAAGCTAAGTTTGAATTTCAGAAAAAGCTCGAGACCTCCAATTTTTGTACGGTTTTTAAGCCATTTCAAAACTCATTAGAAGTATGCGCGCAGACACATTTAATGATTTAATACTCGGCGATATCATTTTATAATACAGTTATATACGTTTTGGAAAACATTTTAATGTATATATGATCGTTGTTCCATTATACAAGCTCCTCATTACATTTGCGACGTACAAAAGTATCCTTCACCATTCGCCACTTTAGTCAGTGGGAAATTGTAATACTGAGCGCGACTTAATGACGCTATTCATATATGAAGTCATATAGCAGAGTTAAAGTATCAACACTGGTTAAGTGCGAGTCGGAATCACCCACCGAGGCTTCCATGCATAATTTCCTTCTGAAATTGGTAAATTTCAGGGTTGTGGGCCAACGGAAAGTAAAATTTATAAAAATTTACAAACCTACGTTTACGGAGTATTTTTTTCATGAAATGAACAATAAATATTAATTTATAATTATTTTTTCTATAAAATACCAATAAATGATATGTCACTTTTCAGACATTTCTCTTCACGTTCACCGTAACCCTACAGGTTTTGATTACGCGACAAATTTCATACAAAATACATACATACTAGTATCGTTTGATTATAAATTTGATATTTACTTTGCTTCAAGGGGCCATAGATTTCAATATTTTATATAAATTTCAAGTACGTTTAGATGGTGATATTTTAAATTATTATTATATCGATATTATCCAGGCCGTCATAGCGCAAGGACACTATCGTGCGTCTGTGTATAAAACATTGATAGATAATATTTAAATTTTCCTCGCTCTGGTAAAGCGCGAAGTTGAGTTCTGCCACTCACCACGCAAAGCTGACGAATTATGTAAAAAGAGGTGTCTTAAAACAGGTCTTAGGTCCCCAGGTGCCCTCTGCCTACCCATACCCTGCTAATTAGTTTTTTTTTATAATAAGAGCTCTACAAATACTCCCTGTATTTGTAGAGAAATACATAAAAGAAAAAGCATAAAGTTTTTATTAGACGTTACATTAAACAAGACTCGAGAAACGCGTGAATACGAGACTACTTGTAGTTTACCTACTTTTCATTACGTTTACTGTGTTATGAAGTTGAGTAAGTATCTTATTGAGGCCGTCGTGGTGCAGGGGCAAGGGTGTGACTGTAATCGGTTGTAGGTTCGATCCCCACTTGTTGCAATTAATTTATTATTATTTTTATTTATTCCCTCTGGCGACAAGAAAAAAGCTCGACGTTGAGTTCTGGCACTCAAAACGCAATTTCTAGGAAAAATCGGCGGAAAGTGGTGATTGAACTGTCTTAACACTAGGTTGCCTCTTCCTACCCTGCTGTATGCGGATACAACGTAAAGCTTATATCATTTTTAATCTCATTTAATTACACAGTTTCTAATTACTTGGAAAGATGTTATATGTTACACGCATAAAAGTGAAAGTATACTTAAATTTTTATATATCACGTTAAATTTAAGTGTATTCGTTTTAGTAGAATTGTTAAATGTAGATATTAATATAAAGTTGGATATGACATAGATATAGAGAGAGACATTACGTTAGATCATAAACGAGCACGGCTATGATCTAACGTAATGTCTCTAAATACTATGTAGGTATATCGTAGAAAACCTTCTTAATGTTGAGTAGAAGCTTCAACCATTTATCATAGCGAAAAATATATCTCAAAAAGAAAAATTCAGACAATATGGTGTCTACGTTTTGAAATTGCAACATCAACACACAACCTGTAAATGGGACACCCACACTTCGAAGAGTGGAATTGCCTTACATACCTGTAGTTTAAAAAATATATATATTTAATATTTTTTTAATAGAATATTAAATAAATATTGTAATTTATAGTATGATTTCATATCGCAATATACTCAAATGTAACAAAAAGTTACGTCGATATCTAACTTTAAGATTGAAAATAAAATATTTAGATTTTACCATACGTATCCGTACGTACCAGCAATTAAAGTGCCAGCGACCGCGAGTAGTTCCCTGGAATTAGCCCACTCCATGGCCAGTGTGGTGCCCCTGAGGCCAGTGTGCACTCGGATAGGGCTGACGTCGTCGTGCCCCCGCAACAATACAAGCTCTCCGTTGCCGAGAGCGACCGCTAGTACGTGGCCACCGTTACTCTCAACACTCTCCTCTCCCTCCTCCATTTTGAACTTTTCACAAGACCAAGCCATTGACGTTATACCACCCTCCGCGACGAGTTGCACCTGGATAGATTTAAATTTTAATCATTGATTTATTCATAAAATACATTTTTCTTTTGTATATAGAGAGGTTATTGTTGCACAGTGGCAGAGTGGCACAACGTCCTGTACTGTAAATGAGATGGTTGTGGGTTTGATTGAAAGAAAAATCTAAAAATACTTAATTTGTCTCGTTTGTTTCAATAAGTAATAATTTAATCCTGTGGCAAAGTAGTAAATAATCCGAATTTGGCAAAGTGGTAGCACTCGCCAAGCGCGTAAGAGAAGGTTGGCAATGATTCAAAACCAATACGGCCAGAAACTAAATTTATTACGAGCCAGGTAGCTTAAACTGTTTACAAGTTACAATTTGAGCTCATGTTTTTTATACTTATTTCGTTATTATTTTTGCAATTTTTAATATTTAAATATAAACAATGTACATTTATAATAGTGACCAAGCGTGGCGCTGGGGTTCTAGCCTGTGACTGTTAACGTGACTGGTTCGATTCCCATTCGAGGTAAATGAAATATTTAATTTTACAATTTGTCGCTCTGGTATCGAAGCAAAGCGCAGCATTAAGTTTAGCCACTCAACCCACAATGCCTCAAGAATTCAGCGGAGGTTCCCTCTGCCTATCTACATGGATATGGAGAAAAAATCAAGAAGGGTCATAACTATGCACTTGACTTTTGTATTTTTTTATTCACATGAAAAAAATGTCGCCAACAAGCACTTGAAAGCCGACATGTCTAACCACTCGAAGATCTGTAACCCCTTAAACACGTTCCTGTAGTCATTTCCACAGAGGGAGAGGGAAACATTTTATTGGTTTCCTTGAATTGTTTCATTTTCACCCTTTAAAAACTGTGCTTCATTTATTTAGATAACATATTAAAATAATAAATTTAGTAAACAATGCACCTAATAAAATTTCCTTCAGTTTAAATAGATACAGAAATAGCTTTTGTAAACATCTGTTTAATACATTTAGTTAAAGACCTATATATTTCCAAAATGCCATTCGCTTTTAGATTTTTCTATCTTATCCTCTAACATGTTCTACATATATGGTAAAGCTTAACGGAGAGTATAAATATTGAAAAGCAATTTCAAAGGAACTAAAGAAGGTATAAAACGTTAATTAAGTCCTAAAGGAACTCATACAGGCTCACGTCGCTTTTGCTGCTATTACCTAAGTACGTTTAATTACTTTTAACGTGTATTAAAGCTTTGCAGTAATTAACTTGTGAAGTTTTAATTGGTTTATTCCGCTTATCTATTTTATATGAATGTATATATTTTCTATTATATAATTTGTTTAATATACATAACCTATTTCGAAGAAGTTAGTATAACCCATTTCCTCTCCTTATGTATATGCGGCCAGTCGCGGCGCAGGGCCACAAACGTGCGACTGTAAACGCAACAAATTACGGGTTCGATTCTTACTCGAGGAAATTAAATATTGATTATTTTCATTTCCTTGCGCTGGTGCCGAGCCAATGGAAATTCTATGTGCGGAGACAACGTTCATAGAGGATATAGAGGATATGTCACCATTTGCTTATTAAACTCCACATATTTCAAGACAACTATGGCCCCTCACAACTGAACTATAATGGTATTTTAAATGAATCTTTTAACAAAAAAATAAACGTTAAAATCAAACCTATTATTTTATTCTCACCTGTGAAACCATCGCCCCGTGGACGTCCATTACGACTAGTTGAGCGGACGCAGTGCCAAGGTACACCTGGCTGTCATCTGGAGTCCAACATCCACATGTGATGCGAGCATCCAAAGAAAGCATCGACGACCAATACCGCTGACCTGCGACTGATCCTACTAATACGAAGCCATCCTGACAAGAAAATAATACTTTTATGAACAATTGCTATAAACTAAAATTGAAATTGTCACGATTTTTAGTTTAGATTTAAGGAATTTAGTAAAGCACATATGTTTATTATTTTATTTTGGTTCGTGAAAAATCATGTTTTTCTACAATTTTCTAGCTAAAATTTTTCCAATATAAACATTCGAATGAGCAGGATAAAGTAGGAGACAAGACGCCAGCTCGCTCCTTATGGGTACTTAATGTGGGCTAATACGACATTCATATTATATACAAAAATATTAATTTTATATGTTTAAAATTATTTTTTAAACATTTTTAAAGTTAGGAAAGAAAAATACTTAATGAAAAAACGTATAAAAATTTGAACGTAGCGGGACTCGAACCCGTCCAGGAGGCGCGGGATGTAGATGTAGACCTATTACGATCATTTATGTGGAAAGTTTATTTTCGAAGTGTCAAATTCCTCTGCTCGACCGAGTTCTTGGAAACCTTTTAAGCAAATTGGAGCGACATATTTCTCGTCTCTAAGAGACATATTACATTAGTGTATTCACGTAGCTACTGTAGCGTAGATGTTAGATAAATAGACCGAGTATAGAACATGATACGATCTAATTATTTTTTTATATTTTCACGCAGAAGTCGTTTATTATTTTATCGACGATGTTTCCCAAAGTTTAATCGAAAAATAATAATAAAAGTAAAAGCACTATTTGAATCTGTAAGTAAGAAATACATAAAGCAATATGTTACAAAAAAAACTTGAAGAACATATTTTTTAGTTTTTCATTTTGTCCACGGGAAAAATGGAAAATTAAGACTCTAATTCGGGATATATATTGGGTGACACACCTCGCCAGTGCGCTCCGTCTTACCGCAGCGGAGAAAGGATTCACTTCCCCGAATATCCACACCAAAAAAACTTTAACTAGTAGCCTAGTTAAGTTTTTTTTGGTGTGGATATGGCTAACTTGAAAATATTACTACTACGTGGTATAATTTATAATTTAAATGACACTATTTCAGAATTTAACTTAAAAAAAAAATATATTTTGAATCAATATCTAAAGTGTACATTGATTAAAAGTGTTATTTTAATGCAAAGAATCTTCCATTTTTTATGTTAAATATATTTTATAAAATAAAAACTCTACTCATTAATTAGCTCTTTGATCAAAGGTATTCGAGCGAGTGACATAAGGCTACTCATTTTATGAATAACTCAGAAAGAATGTTATGCTATAACACAGCATTTTATACAGCATTGTTATATAATCTTATATGCCAATAAAAAGTGAAGGTTGAGCATATTGCTATTCTTTAATAACTACAATTTTGTAAAAAATATATTATAAAAGTTTTCATTAGATTAGAAGTAGATAATTTACATTTTTTGTTATAAGTATGTTTTAAATATTAGTATTGTTGTTGAATAAACTATTTGATAAGTACTTTAAACCATATGAAAATTGTTAATATAGCCAAATTCATTCGTTCAAAAGTATAACTTTTAACTCTAAATAACAATTTCAACATCTACTAAGTTAAATTAAATTATTCTAGGTTTGATGTAGAACCTTGAATGTAGTCTTTGCTGTGGATGTTAATGAGCCTCGCTACTGACTTTATAATTATGTAATATTTATAAAAAGCTTTCGGTTGCTGATATTCGGCTATATTTCATAATCTACCTAAAATATTTAAATTACAAGAAAATGCTATCCTCCGTCGTCGTTCTCGTCGACTATCCGTCTCTCCTCTTTATAAATATTATATATGCCATAATATAAAGATTCCACGTTTTATGATATAATAAACATCTACATTTTTTGCCACTGCAGCGATAGCTAGAATAATGTAATTTTTTTACCTGATAACATATAAGAGCCATTCTCCCATCGTGTGACCAAGAAAAGTGTGTGACTGGTGTGCTGCGGTCGTTGATCAATTCGATACTCCATCGACCCTCGTACTTTATCCATACAAATATAACTCCGGAGCTGTCACACGATGCCAGTTTTTGGTAGGGTTCATTCCATTTCACCAGAATAACCTGCATAAAATAAAATAATAATTAAATTTTTGATCTGAAATGTCTTCTATACCTGAGAAGCCAGTCGTGGCGCAAGGCCACAAAGTTGGTTCGATCCCCACTCGAGGAAGTGAAATATTGGTATCGAGGCCTTGGCGTTGGGTTCCGCCACTCAACACGCAATGCCTTGAATTCGGCGGAAAGTGAGTTTAACTTAACACTAGGTCCATTCTACCCTACTGTATGCGGGATACAGAGTGAAGCTGGAAATAAAAAATGGAATATAAAAAATACCCCCAATCAAAGGATGTGCAGGTGAGAGATTACTAAGCATACGATATTGAAATTTTTAATTTCTTAAGTATAATTACTTAACATTTATTTTTAAACTTAACTGGACTAATTTAGGTGAACTGTAGAAACTAATGAATTTTAAAAGCGACTTTTTTAATTATAAATAATTAATGAGAATTTAAATAGTAAAAAATATTCCATCTCACTTAAAGCGTGTGAAGATAACAAAAGTGTACTTTTGAAAATATTTTTACGGCTTAAAACCACTACGAGGGCTAACTATTAAGTCGAGCGCCATTGTGTAGTTATCGTAATGAGCTTTATTATACCATTGTTTTTATTCGTACCATAATGAAGGCATAGTGCTGAAAACCTTTTTATAAAATTTAATTCTTTTCAGATTTATCTCGTTTTAAATGAATATATTTCTTAATTATGAATGAATTAAATCAGCTTCACACTGTATTCGGCGCATTGCAGGAGAGGCAGAGGGAACATAGAGTTAAGACACTCCATTGCCCACTTTCCGCCGAAGTTCTAGAGGCATTGCATGTTTAGTGACGGAACTTAACGCCAGATTTTTGTTTGGTACGAAAAATAAAAATATTATTAAATAAATATTTCATTCCCTAGAGTGGGGATCGAATCCACAACCGTCGCGTTACAGTCACACCCTTGTGCTCCTGCGCCACGATGGCCTCTAGGCTCTATTTTTAATGCGAAATGATATATTATGTTATAATATATTTTATACTAAGCTGACTCTGCATGTAAATAAAAAAAATTATAGTATTCTACTAAATAACTTACGACCAGGCAGCTCGCCAAGCTATAGTTGCCTTTTGCACGGAATAGTAAAATATTTATAAATTTGACATATCACATGATAGTTTCATAATAATAAAAACGACAACTTTAAAAATTTACTGCCACAAACTGCAAAGAAACATGTCAACGTACCAACGTACTAAATAATAACTTTATATTATACTTATACAAGTATGTATTAGTAAGTAGTGGATACAAGCAATAAAAAAATATGAAATATATATATATATATATTTTAATAATTTAAATAAAAAAAATCAGCTTCACGCTGTATCCCGCACACAGCAGGGTAGGCAGAG
>DWAN01001699.1:0-17005 GCA_018230445.1 Heliconius hewitsoni | reverse complement strand
ATAAATTTAAGTAAATATTTCATCTCCTCGAATGGGGATTGAACCCACAAACAGTCGGTTTTACAATTACACTTTGTGCTACTGCGCCACGACTGACCTCAAACTGGCCTTTTTTATATTTATTTTTCTAATTTTACGCTTATCCTAAGTGGTAATCAAATTTACTCGATTCTGTATCAAAATATACAAAAAAAAATTGGTATACAATTTTAGAAAGCTATTCCAAGTATAAAAATAAGTCACGACTGCATTTCACAAATTACTTTTAATAATACATTTTACATTCATATATGTATATTGTAAATAATTTAAAAGACTTTTAACTTAATTATTCATCAACTTAGCTTAAATAAAATAAACATACATACATATACATCAACGAAATAAAGATGTCATGCAGGCATTTAAAATAACGAAGGTTGGTACTGTGGCGATGTTACTGTCATTTAAGGAAATTAAATAAACCATCCCTGGCTTGCAAAATATAATTATACAATGGCAGTTCTGTGGAAGGCTTAATAAAATATATAGGAACGTATATTTATTTTTATATTAACTTACATTATAGTCGGTAGACCACTAAACTGACTAACGTCAGATTTTAAAATTATTTATTCATTTGAATTAGTCGTGGCGCATTCGTATAAGCGTGTGACTGTAAACGTGGCAGGTTGTGAGTTCAATTCCCACTCGAGGAAATTATATATTTAATATTTTTATTTCTACGCTCTGGTGAGTTCAGTTCCACTATTCAATACGTAATGCCTTCAGAATTCTGTGGAAAGAGGGGAGCGGACTGTCTTAATACTACGCCCCCTCGCCGTACCCTGCTACATGCGGGATACAGCGTGAGGCTGAAAAGAAAGTAACCAAAGTTAAATAATAATATTTAGAATAATAAAAAAGTATTAAAACTTATTTTATTAAGCTCAAGAAGTTCAAACCAGTTGAAAACAATACGTTTTATTTTTATTAGTCCCCCGTTTTTGTGTAAGTTTGTTGAAGGGAGCCCTTTAGATTCTTTAAGAGAACAATAACGTTCATTGTAAGATTTGCGTTTACTTCCACTTTAACTGCTGAAACTTTTTGTGATTTGTGATTTAAAATCACAAGTCCAACTATATATTAAGTATATTTATATTTTATTATTCAGTGGTATGGAAGACATTTTTATAAATAATATTTAAAGAAATATAGTATTATGCAATTCGCATTTGAGGAACTGAAATAATTGATTTTGTTATATTTCTCTGCTTCGATATTGAAGCAAAGCGTGGCGTTAAGTTCCGCCACTCTAAACACAATGACAACAAAATTCAGTGAAAGTGTATCTTAACATTAGGTTCCCTCTGCCTTCCCAGTTATCTGCAGCATACAGCGTCAAGTTAAATAAAGAGATGTTTTTTATGCATTTATTTCGTAAATTTCTAGACCCATCAATCTCTATAAATAAGCCATATGACTATCCCAGCTTATAAATTATAGGCAATTAAAAAAAAAATCTATATTTTTTTTATTTAGCACGAATTAAAAATTAAACTCTCATTCAAAACGTTACTGACGTTTACCATATTCAACGACTTCGTAGAAGATGAGACCTTTATCAAGTTCTTAACTGATATTTAGATATTGTAAGCTGACCTAATTTAGTACAACTCTCTCATCTTAAAAATAATAAATTCAGAAAAAAAATGTCATAATTTAATAAACTAAAACATTTTTTACTGCCTTGACCCGAATAGTAAAATGTGTGCGCAAAAAATTCTGGGCGCGCCTCCATTAAATTGGGCGAGAAATCTATACCTGAAAACGAAACTACACTTACCTAAAAATGGGAGTGAACTAAGTTATTATATATAATATAACTACAACTAGAGTAATGCCTTTATTTGAATTAAAGCATTTGTCGATGTGGCGCAGTGGCACAAGCGTGTGACTGTAAACGCGACGATTGTGGGCTCGATTCCATAATGCTTCGAAAATTTATAGCAAGTGAGGAACGGAGTGTCTCAACACTAGCTTCCGTTTTTCTCCCCTGCCGTATGCGGGATACAGCGTAAACCTGATAATAAAATCTTTACATTCACATTTTTATTGTATGCTTGACTTGAATAACTGCCGATTCTACATTATTGTATACAGAATATTGATAGTGAAAACCAATAATTCTTTCTTGTTCCTTTTTATTACAATAAATTGTACTTGGCAACTATTTGTTAGGTTAGTGCAAGGGTGCAAGCGTGTGACTAAACGCGACGGTTGTGGGTTCGATTTCCACTCGAGAGAATGAATTACTGAATATTTTCATTTTTCTCATTGGTGTCAAGGCAAAGCGCAGCGTCCATTTCTGCGTAAAATGGCGAACGGAGTGTCTTCGTGCTAGTATCTCTCTATCTACGCTGCTGTGAGCGTGATACAGCGTGAAACTAAAAAAAACAAACAATTTGTTATGACATTATATAAAATAGAAGTTTAATTTGAAATGAAACCTACCGTATCTATAAATTGCATCCAAGCAAAAACATTTAAATGAACCAGCGTGATCTAATCAAAATTGCATTCGCTCGATCTTTGCACAATCTCAGTCACGGCCACCACTCAACTAGTATAGCCAGTCTTTTGTACGTAGACCGTGTTATGTTGCATTTATCTTTAACTTTTAAAGGCTTGGTTTAGCTTAGCTTAGGCTTATTTAATCTAATAATGATATATAAGGCCAGTCGTGGCGCAGGGGCACAAGGTGTACAAGGTGTGGCTGTAGAATCGACTGGTTTGATCCCCACTCGAGGAAGTGAAATATTTATTTACATTTATATTTTCATTTCTTCGATCTGGTATCGATATGTATATATATAAAAAAATATATATTCTTGAGGCCAGTCGTGGCGCATTGGCACTAAGTGTGACTGTAAACGCGACTGGTTGGGGGTTCGATCCACACTCGAGGAAATGAAATATTTATTTTAATTTCTCCGCTCTGGTGTCGAGGTAAAGCGTGGTGTTAAGTTTCTTCATTCAACTCTCAATGCTGACAAAATTCGTCGGAAATTGGGTAACAGAGTGTCTTAGCATTAAGTTCCCAGCCTACCCTGCTGTGTGCGGAATATAGCGTGAACCTGATTTTTCTATATTCCATTCTTAACTTTCCCATTCTCTAAGCTATGTATAACAATTTACGGTATAAATAAATTGTCTATGCCTTACACGTGCGAGGTCATAAGTTATGATAAATTGCTTTTGCTCCCCAAAAAAATTCCTATTCCAAGTTCAACATGAAACTCGACGTTTTATTATATTATATATAGTAACATAAATTATTTCATATTTCAGCATTACCTCTTAAATCGGACCGCTAATGGCATTTTAATTAAGCTGCTGAAATGTATTGCTTGAGCTGTTTTTTTTTAAAGCTTCACGTTTTATGCCGCATGCAGTAGAGTAGGCTGGGAACCTATAGTTAAGACACTCCGCTCCCCACTTTCCGCTGAATTCTGGATTAGCCTTGCGTTTTGAGTGGTGACTCAACGCCGCGTTTTGCCTTAACACCAACGCCAAGAAATGAAAATATTAAATATCTCATTTCCTCGAATAGAAATCGAACCCACAACCAGTAGATTAATATATAGAAATGTTTTTAAAAGTCGAAATAATTTCTTTTAAAGCACAATAACCTCATTAAAAATTGTGTGAAATGACAAAACGAAACACGAGTCTTGAACTTCGCTACGTAGCGGTTCTATGATGGAAGGCTGTGCACATCCTCCTGCCTCAATGTTCTAAAATTATCGACCACTTATTACAGGCGGTAACTCAATCGCTTGCGGGCACGACACCTTAGATAGCTTGTCTAGCTTAAGATGTAGGTACTCACGAGGTACTAGAGGAGTCACCTAATATCGTCATGTAATTTTGTAACTGCACTGGTTGAGTTAATACAGTTACCTATTGAATTATAGTCACTAACTTATCAGAATTGAACGTTCTCTAGATACCTTCATCTATACATACATGCATATGATAAAATTGTAACCTATCGTATACGCTGTCTGTACATGATGATATATGAAAAAAATGATTATTGGAAATCTACTTAAGGCCAGTTGTGGCGCAGGAGCACAAAATGTGACTAAAACCGACTGGTTGTGGGTTCGATCCCTATTCGAAGAGAAAATATTTACTTAAATTTGTATGTCCATTTCTTTGCTCTGGTGTCGAGGTAAAGCGCGGCGTTGAGTTCTGCCTCCAGAATTCAGTAGAAAGTGGGGAACGGAGTGTCTCAACACACTTCCCTCTGCCTACCCTGACGTGTGCGGGATACAGCGTGAAGCTGATTTATTTATTTTTTGTTTTTTTTCGTTTTTATTTATGTAATGTAAAGAAACAATTATTTTAATTTGTTTTGCTCAAAGGTTTGTTTTGTTAAGTTTTGTGTAGTTTTACAAATAAAAAAGTTATCTCAAAATATATAGTATTTGGTTGGATAAATTACTAAATCGTTGTTTCATTGAATTAGCTGAAACATTAATCTTCGATATACGAATTATATTAAAATTATAATTTTATTGAAACACAAAATTAACTCAGATTAGTAAATAAACAATTATGTAGTTCAAGCGGGCGAAGCCGCAAGCGATACACTAGCTAAAATAAAAATGCTTATACAGTTTTATATATCCCATTTTTATTTCGAATTTGCCCAACACAAACGTTCTGTACGATTCATATTAAATTTTTCTGTGGAATTTAACGCTAGTTTTCTACCCTCTTGCATTCTTAAAGGTAGGTTGAACTAAATCAGCCGCAAATATTGACTAGCACATTTGAATTGCTCCGTAGTTCCTACTTAAGCGACTTCACTGTGAGTTCGCCGGCTTTAAAGCTTGTGGTGTGGTGTATATAATATTCTCTTTGTACTTACATATTTTGCCGCTCAGAAAGTTTTAATCCCACTATTCCATTACGTAGTACTGCGTCAAAATGCATATTTAATAATATTTAGATATTATATCGTTATCGTTATTTAAGTTTTAGAGTTAAATATAAATTATTGAGTTTAATTTACTACACGCAATGTTTTCAAAATTCGGAGGAAAATTGGAAACGGTGTGTTCACACTAGGTTCCCAGGTTTCCTCTGCCTATCCTACTATATGCGGGATTCAGCGTGAAATAATAAAAATAAGTTAAATATAAAAGCCAATCGCGCTGTGAATGTACAAAATAAAACAAAACAAAATTAAGACACATCGAACAAATTTTGAATACTGTTTTTTATCGGGCTCCGAAATTGTATTATCTAATACATTTGATCGAATTGCGTGTTTCGGTGGAAACAATTTGTTTTGATTATAGCTCGAAGGAGGAGAAAACAACCTATAAATTAACAGCGAAGTCTTAATTAGCCCCCGGGTTCCCAATACCATTAGCAGTTCGCGATGACAGCCCCACCGTGCAGCGTACCAAAATTGATGGTATAGTTCCGAAGAAGGCGTTGCCGATACAAATGGTTTGCTGTAAATGACGTGATTCAAAAAATATATCCTGAATATTTCGTTTCGTAGTACATTAGTTCTGTGTTCTTTTTTCATTTGCTTTTTAGTTTTAACCCCTTTTTCGTAGTAAAAATATGATTTTGAAAGTCACTTACGTGATTAAAATATTGTGTGATTATGTTATTGTTATACGTAGAAGCGTTATTCGTTATCAATGCTTCTTGGTTAAAAGCTTATTTTATTCTATGAAATGATCCGTATATTTTTTTATAGAGTGTTTGTATATTTTTTTTAGCTTCACGCCTTATCCGCATGTAGCAGGCAGAGGGAGCCTTGTATTTAGATACTCTGGCTTCCAATGTCCACCGGATTCTGGACGCATTGGCTATGCTTCGCCACCAGAGCGATATATCAAAGCGATATTAAATATTTAATTTCCTCGAGTGGGAATCGAACCCACAATCAGTCGTTTACAGTTCCGTGGTGCACGTGCCATCTGCTGTTATAATGATCATGAAATAACAATTGTACTTAAATATATATAATACATATTTTTGGTAAAACAAAACAATGTTTCAATATTAATTTGGAACAGCAGAGAACAAAGATAAAAGGTATCACAATTTTGTCTGTCCGTATAACAATAGATAGAGATTTTAATTTAATATACAGATTGTTTAACCTTCGAGATAATTTGAAAATGTTTATCATTTCCATCTTGAGGTTGAAATAATGCGACCCTAGAAGGAGCTTTCATTGCGTGAAACAGTCCTTAAACACGCAAGATTTTATTAAGTGTTACCTTAATTGTATTGTACTCGAATTTAGGTATAGTGAGATTATAAACGTAGCTGTAAATTTGAAGTCGCGATAAGCAAAGGGAATTGTAAATTGAATTATAAAACTTTAAAGGGGTAGAAATTATTGGTGAATTTTTTTAGCAGCTTCACGGTGTATCCCGCTTAGTGTTTAGACACTCCTTTCCCCACTTTCTGCTGAATTCGGGAGGCATTGCGTGTTGAGTGGCAGAAATCACTGCCGCGCTTTGCCTTGACACCAGAGCGAAGAAATGAAAATATAAATGTAAATAAATATTTAATTTCCTTGAATGGGCATCGAAAACACGACGTCACTTTTAATTTTTTTTTTTATATTAACCAAAGTAAGTTAAACAAAACAACACAAATTTTCACGATATCTACATATCCCAAATCTACATATTTTTGTTAGTAACATAGTTCGAACATCTGTTATCTGAACGGGATCAAGGAGAAGTTTTAATGTAACTACTAAGGAATAAAGTGAGCTATTTGTCTTTATAAAGTCTTGATGCGGAATGACCTGGCCACTCGGAATTGTTGCGAACTATCACAATTCAATGGCAGAATGCTGATTTAAGTTTGGAAATAAATACATTTTGTGCTGACAGTATTTGCAAAAGTTTATTTATAAGTTAATGTTCGACTTGTATAAATAAAGTTGTGGTATTCTTAGATTGTAATATTTATTAATACGACCTAAGTTAATAAATAAAAGTGGTACCATTTTAGGTGATACGTGCGAAGTAGTGGCGAGCCGAAATGCCATTATTTCATTTTTTTCCTGCATCATTCTGTATCCTGCATGTAGCAAGGGAACTTAGTGTTAAGTCACTCCGATTTCCATTTTCCAAGGAGTTCTAGAGATATTGCGTATAGAGAGGCGGAACTCTAAGCCGCTTTACCTCAACACCAGAGCGAAATAAGGAGAATGTTAAATATTTAATTTTTTCGTGACAGAATCGAACCTACAACCTGTTTTTTCAACGCCTCTACCTGTGTGTTTCTATAATAAATATGTAACAATATTAATCACCACATGCCAAATTAAAATATTTTGAAAATTACATGCAAACTAACTAATTGCACATGTTTTTACGCCTCGATGAAATGCACCCGAGTACAATGCATATATGGGTATAGTGATATAGGTAATGTAGGTCAATGAGACTTAACTCACTTATTAAATCATAGTATACTGTGTTTTTTTTTTAATTTAGATTGACTACGTTTTGTGTTTGACTGTATGTGATTTTTTTCTATATTAAAGAAAATAATTTTATGTATGAATGTACCTAATTGTAATTGTTGGAAACATTGTTCGAGTTTCTCGTTTTATTTTCACGCTGTTTCCTGCACACGATAGGGTAGGTAGCAGGTGTTAAGACACTTTTCAATAAATTCTGAAGTCTGAATTTAATTGAAAAACAATGGGTTTGATATTTTTTTTGCCTAACACACTGTTCTTGGATTCTTACAAATTGAATTGCTAAATTATATTATATTACAAAATGTACAATATAAGAAATAATACGAATATTGAGGCTGGTTGTGGGGAGGCAAATCGCGACGTCGAGTTCCGCCAATCAACACGCAAAACCTCCATAATTCGGGAAATTCGGGAAAAGGAGTACCTTAACACTTGGTTTCCTCCGCCTATTCTGCATAGTGCAGGATACAGCATAAAGCTTAAAAAATTGGAATATCTTCGTTGATTTTTATTGCAGTAGTTACATTAACTTATAAAAAAATTGGAACATGTAAATAATATTCGCTTCTAATAAAAAAAATAATTCCTGTAATATAGCAAATTTACCTTCACAAATAACGTTTTAAGGGCTGAGTAACGGTTCTTATATTAATTGAAAACGTTCCGAGCTCGTGAATCAAGAACAGGGTCGAAAGTCGACTACGATATAACTGTATTTAACAGGAAGCGTACTGTACCGGGTTTTAGCGAGGTTATTTAATTATTGTGACAATATCATGTTTCATGTGTTTTATACTCTTACCAAGGCTTATATTTATAAATTGATGTTTAATTTCAGTATAGTATCATTTTTTATTTTTTGAGAATGTCGTTGTTGTTGTTGTTTTTTATTTATGGCGTTTCGAGCGTACTAGTTCAGCTGATAATATATATTTTGTTGAGTCATGTCGTGTCTAAAATGATATAATTCGTTTAAAAATAAGAATGAATACGCCGTTGAGTTCCACCAACCTGAGACGCAATGACTCCGTTTCGGAAGGAAAATGGAAAATGAAGTGTCAGTTATCATTAGGTTTTCTATTCAACCTGTATTATGATTGATAAAACGTTAATCTTATAGACCTCATCGTTATCCAAATAAACTATTTAGATTACTATCCGAGAACAAACAACAACAATTTATAGCTAAGAACAAACAAAATATTATAATTTGAAAAAAAGGTGATCATTTATTACAGAAATTGTTTCATTTCAATCATGTGAAATAAAATTAATAATAGTTGAGTTTCTATATCATTTCCATTACTCATAAAAATTTAATGTACGTCATTTTACTCAAAGTATACAATTGTCGACGATTTTTTCTACATTCAGTTAAATAACGTTGTCTTTTTTGCTTCGGTATTTTTTGTAGATTTTTTTCTCTCTCGAGGAGCGCGATATCAACACAAGAGGTTAAAAGCTCTTACTTTTTTTTCTATCGGTATTTTTATATTTTTCCATTCCACCAGGTTCTTAACTGCTTAAGCGAGGTCAAGGGTCGGCACAAAAGTTTATATTCGATGTGGTTCCCACAAATCTAAAATTGTTTGTGGTGGAGCAAATTTATTTTAACATTTTTGTGTTTTGGTTCTAATTGGTTACTTCTTTTTTTGTTGACGTTGATTATTATATGCATATATATATGTAGTGGTTTTATGTTGTTTGCAATTATTATTGTGTGATCTGATAAAATGCTTAAAAGAAATGTATATGTCATTAATATTTTTTTTTTAACTTCACGCTGTATGCCGCATATAGCTGGGTAGGCAGAGGGAACCTAGTGTTAAGAGTTATATGTCTCTGTTCCCAACTTTCCGCCGATTTTTTGAGACATTGCGTGTTGAGTGTCGGAACTCAACGCCGTGCTTTCTTTTCTACCAGAGCGAAGAAATTCACACACTTCACACGGTGCTCCTTTATTTTGAGAAATATTTAAATACTTTGACATTTTAATTGCCAACGATTCTCAAGATCATCTCATACGCATATTTTTGTTTTATTTTTCCTATAATATTTAATTAAATAATTAGAATACAGGAAATTAAATAAGAACATTGTTCTTTCCACTTAATTTTCAAGTAAAAGTTCAGTATATTTTTCTGTTCATTTCATTAGAATGTCTAGCAGCGTCTTCACCTTCTTGTCTGGTGAGTAATTATACAATTAACTCAACAAGGCGGCTTATTATATAACGGACGAGGGGTTAACTTTGTTTTTGTATGAAAAACAACTTTCTCTGTTTGTTTGTTTGTTCCAAATTTCTCTCATCTTTGTTTTTGGCACAACTGCTGTTTATAAGTCTGCCGTACTTAGTACAAAATCTTCGTATAAATTGTTTTTATCGATTTTATGTTAAGTCATCTGGTGCCGTCGTGGCGCAGGGGTGCAAGCGTGTGACTGTAACTCGACGGGGGTTCTACTCCCACTCGGGGCAATGAGTTATTTTGTTTATTAATATTTTCATTTCTTTCAAGGCAAAAGCGCAAAATTCAGTTCTGCTAATCAACACGCAATGCCTCCAAAAATCAACGGTGTGTGAGGAATCGAGTGCCTTAATACTATATACTATGGTTCCCTTTGCTATATGCAGGATAAATTTTATGTTTTGTTTTGGCACGTTTCAACATAAAAGGTATTTTATGTTGTTAGGAGCTCAACATCTCATAAAATGATACACGATTTATAGGAAAAAAAAAGAATGGTTAGGCCGTGAACAATTTCATAAAACTTTACTATCTAATCAATCTAGTCAGGTTCGTCCTGAACTAATATTATTTTTGTTACCCATAAAAAAGAAACAAACTTCATATACTACACAGAACTTCCATTAACAGCCTTATTTCTCAGCATATTGAAACGTGACGAAATAAATTGCTCTCACAAAAATAGCCGTGGATATACATAGTTATGAAAGACCTCGTAGCCCAAAGTAACGCTCTACGACCAATCGACTCGAATGCAATAAAATTTATATCGGCTATAATTTTCAACATAATTTGGCGATTGGCTTACAAAATATAGAATAGTTTTAGCTCCAGATAACAGAGTGTTTTAACACTAGGTTCCTTCTGCCTACCTCTCTGTATGCGGGAAGCAGATGCCAAAAAAATATAGAATGTTATAAAATGCTAAAGAATAGGATGTGAAACTTAGCATATCAGTAAATCAGGCTTGTTATGTTGTTATGTTTGGTAAATTTATATGTAAAATAAAGCACTTCATCATAGGTGAAAACGTTGCATAGGTTGTTTGCCAATTTTCAATAAAATTGCTTTGAAATACTGTCCGTAAAAATGTACTACAACAGAAACTCCGTGTACGCTACATTGTAGCTTGTGATTTTTTTTATTGTTTCTAATATTTGCACTATTTACTGAACTAACAATGCACTAGGAACGGCGTAGGGAAACAGAATGTAAGGTATCAAAAGGAAGTATGTGACTATTTATTCTAACATCAGTATTATTATATTAAAAAAAATAAAAGAATAGTAAAACATATAGTGAGGCCTCGTGTGACTGTAAAATCGATTGGTTGTGGGTTCGATCCCCACTCGAGGAGATGTAATATTTAATTAAATTTATATTTCCATTTCTTCGATCTGGTGTCGAGGCAAAGTTCTGCCACTCAACACGCAATGCCTCCAGAATTCAGCAGAAAGTGAGTAACGGAGTGTCTTAACAGTATGTTTCCTCTGCCTATTTAGCTGTGTGCGGGATACAGCGTGAAACTGTTTTTTTTTAAACATAAAATAATAAAAAAGGGTTCAAAACATCCATTTGTCAATATTAATCTACTGTAGACATAAAAATTCTTCAAGGGTACCTTTTATTTTTCTATAACAATCCAGCGTAAGCTAAAAATATTACACTCATCAATTCTTGCTTATTTTCCATTTTCTATTTAATAACCCCAATTCAGAATAAAACCAACCAAAGTGAATAAACACATCTTTATTTAAATTTTATTATAATTAGAAAATTGGTTTTTGTGTAATAATTTTAATGAAAATTATGCCGCCGTAGCGCTTTCTCGAATGCTTAACTCAGATGTAAAATATTGAATAAGTGATTTGTATTAAATATAGATTTTTATTTTATTAGTTAGCTTTACGCTGTACCCCGCGCAAAGCAGGGTAGGCTGAGGGAACCTAGTGTTAAGATAATTTCTTCCCATTACGACACTTTCATTCCTCTTTTTCCGCAGACCTCTGGAGACATTGCATGTTGAGTGGCGGAACTCAGCGCCTTTGCCTCATTCCCTAGGTTCCCTCTGCTTTCCCTGCTATAAGCGAGATAATTTGTGAAGCTGAAGATAATAAGGTTCCAAAAAACGTCAACAATTATTATTATCAACATACGTTACGTAGATAACTAAATCGTGTGTCAATTTAAGACATTTTCGAGCGTCACGTGTCGGCAATCTCGGTAAATAATTCAGTTTGGACCCTTGTAATGCGCGACCATAACATCCTAATAATGGTATTGGGCCGCTCACGACAGTTTTGACTCCATAGATATTTATATAAAATACCCATATTTTATATTATTGTAACTATATTTTTATATAGCATAAGGCAGTGGTGACGCAGTAGTACAAACATGTAAATGCGACGGTTGTGGATTCGATCCACACTCGGGAAAGTATTATTTCTTAATATATTTACGTCTTCACTCTAGTTATAAGTTCAACACGCAAAGCTTCAAAAAATTCGACTGCAAGTGGGGAACAGAGTGTCTTAACACTAGATTCCCTCTATGTCTATATGCGGCATACAACGAAAATGATATATGCAATAATACAGATTTATATCTGTATTATTGCATATATAATTTTCGTTGAAATCTCGACTTTAGACTTTTTATTCATAAATTTTAGTCATAAATTTTGCATGGCGCAGGCGCACCAAATTAAACTGTAAAAGCGAAAGGTTGTGGGTTCGATCCCCACTCGAGCAAATTAAATATTTATTTAAATTTATATTTTCGTTTTATTGCTCTGGTTTCAAGGCAAAGCGTGGCGTTTAGTTCCGCCGTTTCGTTCTTGAGAATGCCTCCAGAATTCCGCGGCAAGTGGAGAACGTTTCCTTCGCCTGTTGTGCGGGATACAGCGTGAACCCGATAAACATATATATATGAAAAATATACATAATAAATTCTACGTTTTTTTTCTTTCACTATTTATTGGATAATTAATATATTACTAGTAGGTATTATATACATATTTACGTAAAGTAGTTCTATATTTATTTCCTTCTATATTAAAAATAATGTTTATTAACAATGTTGACCATTAATTAAAAGCAGAAAGCGGTTCAGTAAATATTTATAAATTATACATTCCGTTAAATAGTTACTATTAAACTAACAAAGTGTACGCCGATTTAAATTTACCTGAAAACTGCGTCAGCGTACAAAAATATTTTTTATAGTATAAATATTGTAATTTTTTTATTAGTTCACGCTGTACACAAAATTGTTTCCCGAGGGAACCTAGGTTAAGCCACGTGCCCAATGTACTGCCCCCAATAAAAAACTTCTATTTCCCAATTTGTAGCGGAACTCAACGTTATGCTTTGCTTCGTTGCCAGAGCAAGGAACTATAAATATTAACTATTTCATTAACTTTAATGGGAATTGAACCAACAACCTATTACATTTACAGTCACATGATTGTGCCACAAATGGCGCCGTATAATAAATATGTATTATATAAATATTAATATAATATAATTTTATTTCGTAGAAGCAAACGATCTACATACACGTGAAGGTACATCAAAGAAATTTTTAATGCATAGTAAATTAAAATGGTCTGGAAATAGAATGAATATAAATCGACCTACTTCTTAAGATCAATCTGGGCACGTCTCGTTTTAATTTCTGTTTCCTTCCTCTTTTAACTTAGATTTGTGTGTTAAGGAGTAAAAGAGATATCGCTAGCCTACGGTGACTCAGTGGTCTGGGTGAGTCATGACGTGGTCAGTGATTCATCACATTAAAACTGATCATTGAATTGGTTATCTTAAGAAATTGTTTCGTAAGTTTTTTTGTTATGTTGAAATATTTTCTTGGGTTTGTCTTTTCTAATATTTTCGTTAAAATATCATATTATAATTTTTTTTAGTTTGTAGTATATTTTTTTGTTCCACGCTGAATGCAAATAACAGAGTAGGCTGAGGGAACTTGGGAACCTAGTGTTGAGACACTCCGTTCGCATTAGAACACTTCCGTTTTACACTTTCCGCCGTGTTCGAGAGGCGTTGAGTGTGGAGTGGCAGAACTCTATACTCCGTTTTGCCTCGATACCAAAACGAAGAAACGAAAATATTAAATATTTACTTTGCTCTTTTTTTTATTTTTACCAATACCTAGTAAATAATATCAATATATTAGAAATTAATATTATTCAGCTATCAAAATAATCATAACTAAAGACGAAAAAATCGAGATTATTTCTTACTAATTTTATTTAAAGTCGGTGTAAGCAGCTTAGAATCTGACTTGAGTGTAACTTCCTTATGCATAATATAACATTCCCTTTGGGCTGTTTACTCGTACAGTACACGAGTTTAATATCCAGCTACCAACCGTTAACTTGCTGTGGCTACGTTTCATTACTTATTTTGGGAAGAATATACAAAAATGTTAGTTAAACATCTATAGGAATATATTTTTTTTATTTAGTTTCACGCTGTATCCCGCATATAGCAATGTTGAGTATTTGGACACTCCATTCTCCAATTTTTGGCGATATTTTTTGAGATATTGCGTGTTGAGTGGCGGAAGGCCGCGCTTTACTTTCGTGTCAGAGCGTAGAAATGAAAATATTAACGAATAATCTTTCATTCTCCCGATTGGAAATCGAACCCACGACGGATTTCACGCTCTCACGCTTGTACTTCTGAGCCACGACTGCTTCGAATAAATATAATATATACTGTGTTGAGGAAAAAACAAAGTGAAATATTACTTGTTAGCAAGCAAGAAATCTTCACTTATTGATCAATTAAATCCTTATACTTATTTAACCAACGATTAAGTCTACAAAAATATTTAGAAATGGAGAAAGTGTTAAGACTACACTAGGCCTCTTCTGTCTATCCTACTAAGTGCGGGATACAACGTGAAGCTGAAAAGAAAAGAAATAGTTCGCAGAACCAACGGCACCATTTTGCTTAAAAACTTGACGAAAATTTATTGGTTGTATAATAAATTATATTTGGTATATTTGTTTAAAGAAAGGACTTTGAAAAACAACAGATTTATGTACAAAACCCTTATTCACGACGTCTTAATACAATCCCGTTAGCGTTATTGGGGGCACAACTGATCACATAATCGAATTATCATTAGATATTACCATTGTATCAAAACATTCTTGCGATATTGACGTTTATGTAAACACAATAACGGCTGTAATGGCTTGCGGTAATAACGATTTTATGTAGCATTTTTTTGTATGTATATTAATATGTACAACTTCTGTTTACTCTCATGGATCTTTCGTAAGAGAATTTGAATTTCGTATTTGAGTTTTAATTGCCGATATGGTTACTTGTTTCCGCCGTGCGTGTGTTTCCGGTTGTGTTCTTAGAAATTGATAATTTTAGACTGTAGTGTTATTTATATTATTTAAATTTATTTAATTTCGCATCTGTGTTCAGCCACTCAACACGTATCCCGCACACATCAGGTTAGGCAGAGGAAACCCCGTGTTAAGATAAGACACTTCGTTCTCCACTTTCCGCTGAATTTTGACTTGACTATAAGATTGAGTTGTTATATTGTAATTTTATTAGTTTAAAGATGTCTAATAATAATAATATATTTTTTTTATTTTGTGATATATTTTTGGGTATTAATAACTATAATAAATCTGTTTCATGTTTCAGGTACGTTGGCAGAACGAGTTTTTACTGAGTAAACTTCAATTTCAACATTATTTTTCGTATAAATCGTAAGTTATTTATATTTTTATACCTAAATAATACAAAAAACAATAAAAGTAAATATCAGTATTGAAAAAAAAATATTTTCCGTAAAATTCACTAAAATCCTATTATTGATTGTAATTGATTAAATAATAAAACATTAAAGTAGGGATTAGGATCGCGCTACCTAATACCGGTTTAAGCGTCTTAAAGTACTAAATGGCAACTATTAACGAAAATTAGGTAGCCTATAGAAATATTTGTATGAAAAAAAAATTTAAACAAAGTACTTCTTTCAAGAGTTCTACGTATTAAACAAAGAGATCTGGATTAATCCTCTAAGAACTTCCACGGCCGCGCAGATGAGACTATGTATTAAATTTTTTGAACTGATTTTTTTACTCAGTTACGTTATTTAGATATGTGTAAAAATTATGGCGCCTTTTAGAAAAAAATAAAAAAAAGACAATCAACCAAAAATTGTGGAAATGTGCCTAATTTTATGCTGTATTTTCATCATAAGGCGTACTAAATTAAAAAAATAGGGCATATAAAATATATTGAGGCAGAGCGTGGAGTTAAGTTCCACCACCAAACCCGCAATGCGACCACAATTTGTTGGAAAATACAGAACGAAGTGTCTTAACACTAGGTTCGCCCTGTCTACCCTACTGTGTGCGGGATACGTAAAGCGTGAAGCTGATTTTATTTATAAACATTTTTTTTTTGATTACCAACACTCAATTTAATATAAAATAAAACTCTTAACTTCAACTCTGTAGCAATGATTCAGAAAGTTCCCACTACACATATACGTTTAAGACTTAGTTACCTTTAATATTTACTTACCTTTTAGTTACCTTTAAAATTATTATTCAGCTTATCATATTATACTTAATAACAAGACAATAGCAAGTCGTGCATTGCGAATGAAACTGGTTTCTTGAAGCAGTCCTTTTTATGGAAGGAAGGTATGTCGATAAGAATAGAAAATGTTTAAGTTTAAAGTTATTTTAAATATTTACTTTTAAAATTTGAGGAACGCGCTTTATGACATGAAATCAGCTTCACGCTGTATCCCGCATACAGGGAAAACCTAGTGTTTGACACTCCGTTGCCCAATTTCAACCGAATTCTGGAGGCATTACGTGTTGAGTGGCGGAACTCAACGCTGCGCTTTACCTCGACACCGTTTCCTCGACCTATTTTTTTTATATTTTTAATTACGTACACAATTATTATTTACATCAACCATGACTGATGGTCCATGGTTGATGGAAATAGAAATTTAAGATTTTTTTAAGTATGAGATGACCGTACGTGGTGTACAAAGTTTGTAATAGGCTAAAGTATAGAAGGACACTCATCTGGATCTCTGGTTAAAAATGTACCATTTTAAATTTAAGTTTACATTTACCATAATAAGATAAAAATAAATCAGGTTTACGATGTATCTCGCACACAGCAGGGTAGGCAGAGGGAACATAGTGTTAAGACACTCCGTTCCCCAC
>DWAN01001698.1:0-17011 GCA_018230445.1 Heliconius hewitsoni | reverse complement strand
ACCATGGTCAGTTTTGATGTCCAGTCACTGTTCACCAGTATTCCCATCAAGGACTGCATCAAATAATGTTATACCTTTGCCATATTTCACTCTCTTATCGTATTCAATGATAACAGCTTGTTTGCCATCAATTTTCCAAGTCTAAATAAAAAGAAATGTTTTACATATGACTAATTTAATGATGTACATTTATTACGTTGTTGTTTTGTATTTTGAAGGAAAAATTACAGTGATATTGAACATTTTTTTTGAATACAAAAAGAAGCACAACTTCCATTACTTTCTTGGATTCAATTTTATTGTTTGAGCTTAATTTTTTAAACATATATTTTAAGACGAAAATATATATTTTCATAATTAATTGTAAATGAAAGACGAGGCCAGTCGTGGCTCAGCGGCACAAAGTGTGACTGTAAAACCGACTGGTTGTGGATTCGATCCCCACTCGAGGTAATGAAATATTTACTTAAATTTATATTTACATTTCTTCATATAATTGCATAATATCTATGTGTTATATATAATTTATTTGTAGCTTCACGTTATAACCTGCATTGACCTTATGAGACACTGCGTTTTCGACTTTCTCTCCACATTTTTGAGACATTGACTGTTGAGTGGGGCATCTAATAATCACTCAATAGTCTCGTGGGTGTACACGTGCCTACGTATTTTCATTTCTTATGTCTGGTGTTAAATAACAATGTTAAGTTACGCAACATATTCTCTGCCTATAATATGGGAGGAACAAGAAGAAGAAGAACATACCTACAGGCATTTTTATAAAACCTTATAAATAGGTGGTTATAGATACAAACCTTATTCTGTTAACAAGGAAGAGACGAGGTTATAATAACACGTCAATCTTAATGTCGGTATTCGTACATAAAATCGATTCGGATAACGCTGCTACTATTTCTATACAGGTGGAAATATTTCCAAAGATCCAAGTTCAATGGAAGTCCCTATTTTCTTTTTTTTTATATACTTTATGTTCGATAGGTATGCTCAAACGCAAACC
This sequence comes from Heliconius hewitsoni, assembly GCA_018230445.1. Classification (NCBI taxonomy): domain Eukaryota; kingdom Metazoa; phylum Arthropoda; class Insecta; order Lepidoptera; family Nymphalidae; genus Heliconius; species Heliconius hewitsoni. Next base: position 15,990 of record DWAN01001698.1, on the reverse strand, counting down.
AGCAATTTTCTTTTTTCAATAATTTTATAATGTTATTCCACACTTAGGAAAGAAAAATACGGCTACGTTTAAATGTCTATACGTTTTTTTAAAGAGTATTTTTCTTGGGAATCTATTCGGAAAAAAACACGTTAGCCGTGTGAGCGTGCTTATAGATATTAATTAACGAGTAAGTAATATAATGAATAGAGGCCAGTCGCGGTGCAGCGGCACAAAGTGTGATTGTAAAATCGACTGGTTGTGGGTTCGATCCACACTCGAGGAAATGAAATGTTAACTTAAATTTATATTTCTATTTTTTCACTCTGGGCTCGAGACAAAGCGCGGCGTTGAGTTCTGCTACTCAATACACAATGCCTCCAGAATTCGGCAGAAAGTGGGGAACGGAGTGTCTTAACACTAGGTTCCCTCTGCCTACTCTGATGTGTGCGGGATACAGCGTGAATCTGTAGTTGTAATATAATAAATTTTTGAATTTATTCGCCTCACCAATACGTAATGTGTTTAAAACGAAGGAGATGAATAACGTGAAAAGAAAAACATATTTCACTTTTTGTTCAAATCTTTACAAAAACAACGTCTCTATGTATATTTGTAAGTCAATATAATTATAAACTTATATTTGAAGTGCATTTCATCAAAATAAGAGCGTACGCCGCCCACAAACTTATGTTTGTCTACTTTTATTTTCCGTAACTCATGAAATTGACTCGGAACCCTCGTGGTCAACATTGACTCACGCTTGACCGGTTTTTTTTGTTATTAAATCAATAAGAATTTCTTAAAAATGTTACCTCCATGTTCCTTAACCAAATCAAACACACTACACCCTTAGGCAAGAAAGTGTATAAATAAGGAATCTCGTGACACGACACAATCTCTATGATGGGAATATTATGCTCTGATCATATAAACATATAAGTACAGTACATGTATGTATGTTCTTTTCACATTTTCTACTCACGCACGTTTTGCATTCGGTTATTGATAATGTTATTCAATATTATAATACTTATAAACGGCTCTATATTTTCTCTTTAGGTATAAAGAGAATTTATTATAAGCAAGTGATGTGAAAAGTAGATTTCGGGATTAGTGTTGTTTCAGTTATTATAACACAATGTAAAAATATATATTTTGAAGTGATTTAAACGTGAATACTGTTCAATATAGTCATAATAAAATATATTATTTTGCAAAAACGTTTAACAATTTTTTTTTAGAGTTTTTTCAACAAGTACCTACTAAATTTCTTTTTGATAGTACATAAAAACAAAATAAAAATACTTTATAAATATGATACCAATAAAACGTGCTCCAATCGAAATAAAAACCGTATATAATTAAAGATAGATAATTATACATGATTTATTGATAGTCATTTTGAGGAAATGATGCTCATATATACATTTCCTGCTATTATATATAATTATATATGTAAATGTTCAATTAATGATTAAAGAAAGCTTTTTATATACTGTTTATTTTGGAACTGTATAATATTTAAAAACACATGTATGATATAAACACATATATGCCTCCTGCCTTGACCTATGCCTCCAATCACGTGTGCTTGATTTCGTAAAAATAGTATTATATTTAAATGTGTTATTATAGTAATTGACAAATTCCATGAAAACTCCAATTTAGAAAACAGTCTAAGTTTCAATAAAATTAGTTCAGTACTTTCTATTCGGAGTCAATGTATAATTTATTACATTAAAAATTAAAAACCTCGACAAAAGTATACATGACTCGACATTAACAACGTGTAAACACAAACCGTGGTGATTAATTACAGGTTTACCGTCACTTCCAATTATTAAACTAACAGTAAAAAAACTGCCAATTAAGCAATTAACAAAATTATATGAAATTACATTATTTTTATTATTCATTATGTAATTGGAGATCCTGCATTATACTTAAATAATGATGTTAGTTATTTGATATAAAATCACGTTCATGCAACTTCCGTGACTCAACACGCAATGCTTGTAGAATTCACTGGAAAGTGGGGAACAATAATGTCTTCATGGGAACGGAGTGGTTCCCAAGTTCCCTATGCGTACCCTGTTACGGGTAGGATACAGCTTGAAGCTAAAAGAAATATCCCAAGAAAAAAATCTTTCTAGTGTCAGGCAAACCAACAAATCAGACAAAAAATCAATTCCAAATTCCACTCTGGATTGGATTGTTATACACTATCCAATTCTATAAATAATATAAATTACAACACTTTAATACTAATTCTAATAACGACCTTCCTCGACAGTATTGTAGAATGTAATGAACTGAACACGAGTGCCTTTTTTTTCGAATTGACTTAATGCTGTTGACCTGGACAGGTCTTGACAGCGTCACCGGGCTGGAATGGAGTCCCATGTCGTTTGTGCTTTTATTTGAAATCCACCGGGAAAGACACAGTACTCTACCGCCACTCAACACAATCGGTAATCGGGAACAAAATCAAATGAGATCCTCTTAATTAGAGTAACACCTGAATGTAAAGGAGATATTTAGAAATAATGCTATATCAAATATAAGTAAATTATGCAAATAATAGTGTATATAGTGATGAAAAGAATTTACAGCGTTACCTGGCAAAGAAAACCAATTATACTCAATTACTAAATACGTATAAAAATAACTAACATTATAAAACGTATAATAAATTAATTAAAACCATTTCTAACATCCCACAAATTTAATAAGACATAAATTCTACAGCAAAGTAGGTATTTCACATCCATTTAAAATGAGGAACCGAATATCTAAAAGATCAAAGTGAAATTCAAAAATAATCATGTTTTGAAAACATTTAAAACACATTCAGATCCCTCTACGGCTTAAACGATTTAATTAATAGCTACTTAGCTAAAAATGTCGTCGGTTTGTTGGAAGCAATTAAAATTTACTTTTTGATAAGTTTATTTTTGCTTTTCGCTTTCGTGTTGAAATAAAATTTCTTTAATATGTATGTATGTATGTATATTTAATGAATTATTTTGATAAAATCGAAGATTAGGCACTTTGATAGCTCAATAAATTATTTAGACTTTTGATTTTAAACTGATACTATGAGAATTTTAAAATATATGTTTATATTATAAGCCACCTGCATTTACTTTTTATCGAATTCGACATATTGCGTGTTAAGTAGCGGAACTTAACGCCGAGTTTTATCTAGTCCAAATTATATCTCTGTCTCGACAGGACAGCGTGTGCTATGATTGTAGGTTCGATCTCCATTCAAGAAATGATCATACCTAAGTCATTTTTATTTTCCCGCTCTAATAGCAAAATATGACGTGAAATTGGGCAGGAAACGATAAATGTGCTTTAACACTAGGTCACATCCGTCTATCACATCATGCAGGACGAAGCAAGAACAAACTACAGAAAAATATTTTACACCAATATATTTTCATTTTATACCAGTAACAAATTATGGATATGAATAATAAAATAACAATAATAATGATTCTTCGAAAGAAGGTAATAAATCATTTGAGAAGTTCCAATATCACATGTAAGTATGCTAGCTTCGAGTTAGTTAGTTCAGATTTGCATCTCAGCGAGAATGCGAGTTCTAATAAAATGAAAAACCATGTGCTGCAGTATTGAGAGCAGCGATTGTTGTGGAGTCGATATTTCTTACTTTTTATTGTTTAAAACTAATAACTATCAAAATTAGAGACTATCATAACATTCGAACGGCGTCCGACGTTGTGATTATGGGTTCGATTCTAATTTGGGGTAATTGATTATTTTCTTTTATCCGGTATTAAATACCGGACTGAGAGAGAGAGTGGAGTCAACATCCGCCATTCGACACGCTTCGAGAAAATGGAAAACGGAGGATCTTGACACTGGTATTCTATTTTATTGCAATTACATACAGCGTGAAACCAAAATAAATTGAAATTATATGTATATTCGTTTTATTTTCTTAAATTATGTTTAAGATATTCATTGTAATTTATATTCTTCACTTTATTAATTATTCTGTTTTGATTTGAGACAGAAAATGTACTAAAGTTATATTAACAAATATGACTTCAATTGAATTAAAAACTGAAACTAAATTAGCTTCACGCTTTATCCCTAGCGGGGTAGTCAGAAAGAACGGAGCGCCAAACGCTACTCAATTGAATTAAAAGCCGTAATTGTGGCTTAGTTTTTTAAATCACAAATGCTACTACTGCACAATTAAATAAAAATATTACCAGCGATTTCAAGTTAGAACCGTAAAATATTTTACTAACTTTAAAAAAAAAAAATAGATACTCCATTCAATCTCTAATCTGTAAGCGTTTATTAATACGCGCATATCGTTTCATAGAATTCATTGAAGCAGACGAATGTAGAAATAAAAGAACAACTTCCTCGATATCTAAAAACAGTTTTATGTTACAAATCTGTTAATGTCATAGCTATGTTTAATTAGGTTTGTGTTTAAATTAGTTTTTTTTAGTAAGTAAATATATCTTTATTATTGTTTTTTTTTTCGTTTATCCAAATCTCTCTATTTTTGTGGTGCTCTATATGAGGCCAGTCATAGTGCAGAGCTTAAGCTCGTCACTGAAAAAGCGACAGGTTGCGAGAAAATGAATGATTGTGTCCAGATAACGTGCTGCATTGAGTTCCTCCACTTAGCACACAATATCTCCAGAATTCGGCAGTAAAAGGGCAACGGAAGTGTCTTAATTGAAACGGGATAACTTAATGCTAGTTCCCCAGGTTCCCTCTGTCTAGGCTCATTATTTTTTATAAGCTAAACTAAAAATTTAAACTTTGCGCACATTTAAAAAAACAACGATTCACAACGCACCAATTTGACATGATATTACACCCGTACAAAAATGGAAAGTTAATTTAAAACAGCCGATGAACCAATATATTTTACCCTTGAACCAAACCAATTCCCTCAAGTCCCATCAGTCATTCGATTTCACACCTCTTCCCAATAGGCCTTCAAACAAATATTTCATTTTATCAACGTTTGTTTGATACAACATGTATTGTTGTAGTGAATCTTCTAAGTTTTTCTATTGAAAAGAAAACTAATTTTATTAAACAAATCATATTTTACAGGGTATCTACTATAATAGATATATATTTTTTTATTTTCCTTCCTCCTTTTAGATTTCCTTTTAGATTCTGTATATAATAGAGTAGGCAGTGAGGACCATTAAGACAGTCCGTATCTCGTACGCCACCCCCCAACTTAGACACATCGCCATATTTTGTCGTGTTATCAAATCAAAGAAATCAAACATCCTCCGAATGAGAATTAAATATACGACCATCACGTTTACAGTCGTCCGCTTATAATATCGGACATTAAATATCATGAATATTAACAAGGACTAACATCATTATTAAAGCAAAGGCAAATATTATTTCTCTCTCTTTCTCTCTCTGGTATACTGGTACTTTAACATATAATTTAATTATATCTATATTTTTAATAAGCTGATTAATTAATAAATTTCTTAAGAAAATTGTAATTGAGGTCCTTACAGAATTTCTTTACATAAATATTTTTTAGGCCTACAATAAAGGAATGTTTATAAATATCCCTTAACGATGATGCCTGGGGGATTGCTGGTGACAATACAAAGTTGCTGCTTAGATATGTTAAATAATATTTTTTAATAATTTTCTTAGGGGATTGTTGGGGACTAAATTGTTTCTCAGATGTTAGATATTACTTAGCTACAAGTTTCACACTGTTTCGTGTATGACAGAGTAGTGTTAATATAGAGTATGTTGACCTCGGCTATCCGGCTGAATACGAGATACTTATTTAGAAAACGTATAAAAAATTTAACGTGGCTGGATTCGAACCCACGCCTCCTGGAAACCGACCAGGCTCTTTGACCACTAAGCCATACGTTCTCCAAAAAATTTATACGTTTTCTAAATAAGTGTTTTTCTTTCTTAAGTGTGGATTATCACTTTAAAAATGTTAAAAAGATGAATACGAGATAAAACGTGTTCAGTGATGGGTTTCGACACTCTGCCTCGGCCTTTTGTCTTACCGAAGTGAGTAAATGGAAATAATTTAAATATATTTTTCTTTTTCGAACATTAAACCTTCATCGATCGCGTTTACAGTCTAGATTGCCTTTGCCTCGTTACCAGAGCGAGAAAAAATATTAAATATTCTATTCCCCTGAGTGTAAATCGAATACACAACCGTCGTGCTTACAGTCGCATGTGGCTCTGCCTGCCTGCCACGATTGCCTCATAATATAACTTAGTTTAATCTATATAAAACTGTTACTGAGTGACTGACCAACAAGACTCTGACGAAATTTCTGCATCGAGAGACTTGCCATTTAGCAAGTAGATAAGTTTAAGAGTTTTTTTTTTTAATTCCAACAGAAACGGGAAAATTCAGAGATTTTCCATTTAAAATCTTAAAGTTCACGCAAACCAAAATTGCGGGCGACAACTGGTATTGTATATTTCATTTATATTTCCCAAATATCCAGCGGTGTAATGATCTGAAATGGACAGTGATTAATCACTCATATCGATGAATAAAACAAAAGATAAAGTGACCAAACGCGTAGTACTGTAGCCGAGATCAATATCGTATTTATATGTATGTCATTTGATATGCGAGTAGTCTACGTAGGATAGAGTATTCATTCTATGAACATAATTATTATAGGCTTTTATGTCGGCATTGGGATTTGTTGAGGATTTACTTAATAAATAATAAATAGATAGTAAGATCTGAACAGATATCTATCTATTGTGATATATTAGGTACGTATAGTGTAGAAAATAGAGGAGAGAGAGAGTCGGTCAGTCGTGGCGCAGGGGCACAAAGTATGACTGTAAAATCGACTGGTTGTTTGTTCGATCTCCACTCGAGCAAATGAAATATTTCTTTATATTTTCATTTCTTCGCTCTGGTGTTGAGGCAAAGCGCTGCGTTGTGTTCCACCACTCAAGAAGCAATGCCTCAAGAACTCCGCGGAAAATGGGGAACGGAATGCATTAACACTAGGTTCCCTCTGTCTACCCTGTTGTGCGCGGGATATAGCATGAAGCTGATTTATTTTAATTTAAATGTAATTTTATTTAATGTATGAATTTGTATATTTGAGACCGCTACTTCCCAGTGGGACAATGATTTTAATATGAACTATTTTCAAACAAATACACATTTTGAATTTGTAGACACCTATATGCAGATAGTATAATATTCTTCGTACTCACCCACTGTACTGTCGTCTTTTGATTCTCAGAACCAGTTGCTTTAAGTCTTTGATATTTCAAAGTATTAAATGTTCTGAGTAAAGATATTATCTACAAAGTTGTAAGTATACAATAAACATATGTTTTAACTAATATAATTAAACATTTCAATTTTTTACACATTTTCAGTTTGTATTAGTTGGGATTATATGCTTTAGATATTTTCTGTGTCGTTAATTATGTTTCTTTTTCAGCTTCATCTGGCGCACAGCACAGTAGGTAGAAGGAACCTAGTGTTAAGATACCTCGTTCTTTATTTTTTGGAGACATTTCGTGTGAGTAGCATAACTCAAGTACAAGTGCACTTAGGAACCTAGTGTTAAAACACTCCGTTACCATATTAGACACATTCGGTCCTCACTATTAGACGAATACTGAAAGCATTGCCTATTTAGTAGCGAAATTCAGAGCCGCACTTTGCCTCGTTAGAACGAGGAAACGACAATGTGAAATATTTAATATCCTCGAGCTGAAATCGAACCCACAACATATTGCGCTTGGGCCCCCGTGCCACGCCTGGCCTCACAATTCAATTATTAATAGAATATCCTATTCACTTGTACGTATATGAGCTTCACTCTACTCACCGCTACATAATTTCAAAGGCATACATATTTTAACGAAAGATGCACGTTCAGAATACAAAGTATACAAGAAGATCATATTTTAACCTATTTCGGTGAGTTTCAACTGGCTGACTATGAAATTTTCTTATTTCCTTAGGGATTACCTATGTTCAGTGAAACATTTAAGCAATGTTTTAATTTAGTTGGCCCTTCTGTTACGTATTCGCATATACATACATACGATAAAACCCTTATTATTATGCATAATGAAATTATTAATAATTGGGTAGTTGTTAAATTATTGAAATACAAATGGCTATTTTATTTGATACAAAATATTTTATGGTATAGTTTACTAGGTATAGTGAGATGTTATATCTAATTTCTATGTAAAATATAAAAGAAATTGTGCAAAAATATGATTAAAACAATTTCTAAATTTTATTTTTGTTTCATGCTGTATCCCAAAAGTAGCAAAGTAGGCAGAGGGAATTTGATGACCTTGTGTTAACACTTCCGGTCTCCACCATCAGCCGAATTCTGAAGACAATGCGTGCTAAGTATCGAAACGGAACACCGCTCCTCATTACCAAAACAAAGAAAGGAAAATACTTAATATTTAATTTATCCGAATAGAAATCGAACCCACAACCTTTGGCGCTTACAGAAGCACGCTTACGCACTGCGACAAAAATGTTTGGGCTCAAAAATTATTATATTTCTATCCATTTTATATGTTAACACTACTGTATATTAAAGTAATGGAGAATTTTAGCACAAAATGCATTATTAATAAACTATTATAGAAATACATTAATAAAAAACAATATAGCAGGTATATTATAAACGTTTGCACAAGAAATTACTGACAAGAGAAACTGGGATGTTCTCCCAAAATAACATGATTTACTGGAAGCCTCGGAGAAAATTGCTTTGCATAATAATTGTTTTCATCGTCCAAGATAAAGATATAAATTAATGAATATTACATCGTGGGCACCTAAGATTCTTGAGGTTAACCCTTAATTTGAAATAACCCTTGATTTCTGGTTTTGATATGAATTATAATAATATATATTATAATTCAACAGTCCAGTCGTGGCGCAAGAGTTCAAAGTGTGAGTGTAAGGCTGACTGGTCATGGGTCCGATCCCCACACGGAGAATTGAAATATTTAATATATTATTTTTTTAAATTTATATATAGCATGAAGCTGATTTATTTATTTTATTAAACAACAATAATTTTGTCATCCGTTTCAAGATTTGTCGTGAACAGCCGTGTCTTTAATTGTCGAGTCTTCATATTGACGTCATTTTGTTTCAATCGAATTTTACTATATCCTGTAAAATATTTTTTAAAATGTTAACAAATTTGAACGTAGCGACATTCTTAATTAAACGCACAGATGAGAGAAGATTTACTCAGCAACATACATTTTATTTCTACAAAATTTACAATCTTTTCAGCATTTTTTTAATAACTCTTGTAAAATATTAATTAAAACATAAATAAACTTATTTTAAGATTGTTATAAAATATATGAAAAGCAAAGTCTTTGTACTGCAACATATTATGCTGACTGTACAATTACGGAACAGGGTCGCTAATTAGGCGTGCCCGCAAGAAATGAGTTAATTTCTAAAGTCGCATCTGTTTTGAAAAGCGACTTCGTAGCATGACTTTGGGGGGTGTGGAAATGGTTTGTACTTGGATTTTGTAATTATTTTGTAAAGCATAATGTTAGATAAGTCTAATTTCTAAATACAAATAGCATAGAGTATTCTTTGTTAAATTATGGCAACAATAAATGCTTTATTTTTTTAGCTTCACGCCGTATCTTGTCCATAGCATTGTAGCTAAAAAGCACATGGGAACCTAGTGTTAGGACACTCCGTTCTCCATTATGACAATTCCATTAACCTCTTCAAGTTCTTGAGGTATTGCATATTGAGTGGCAGAACTTAGTGCTCGTCTCGCCTTTTGCCTCGCTGCTAGAGTGAGGACTAAATGTATTATGCATTTAATTTCCACAAGTGGGAATCGAATTCAAAACCGTCGCCTGCGCCGCGATTGCTTCTAGCTTCTTATAAAAATAAATAAAGAGTATTTTTTTATATTTTTGGTTTTGGATTTGTATTCCGTAACTTAAAAATAAATAAACTACTTTTCCGTCTCTCCGTTAAAATTTAAAAAAAACATTTAAAATGAGACATGATATTAGTCTTTACAGTGATAAATACCTTTATTTATGAAATTTCTTATGCTTTTATCACATAACTACCACGATATTTAGCAAAATTAATATCTTTAAATTTAAATGATATTAAAAGTAAATTGAGTATATCGACGCCAATCACGGCGCAGGAGCACAAAGTGTGTAAACGCGATAGTTTGTGAGTTCAAACCCGAGGAAATGAAATATTTAATAATTTCACACACCACGAAATGCCTTCAGAGTTCGACGGAAAGTGGGAAGTGGAGTATCTCAACACTATATCTTCTACCTACTCTGCTTTATACGCACAATGAAACTGAAAAAAATAATTAAAAGTAAAAAAAATAATAATTTAATTTTTTAATAGATACTATTTCTAAAGTTCAGAGCATCCCAGCCGGTTATGCAACGAGCCTCAATTACCTACTACATTTCGAGCGGCGGCTCTAAAGTTGAAAACGCCGTATGACTAGCATGCATGTCACATTTTACTATAATTTCATGATCTGAAGCAAAGTATGATGTCATTTAATTATCTTATTATGTAAATTATATTTATTTTTCTTGTTTTAAAGATCCTCGTGGCGTAGCGGCAACGCGGTTGACAGAAAATGGGAGAATATTTGAACCCAGTGCGAAGACACTTTGCTCCCCGCTTTCCGCCCCCCATTTTCAAGGTATTCCGTGTTGAGTGGTGGCACTAAACACCGCGATAACCACCGCCGCCTTGTTACCAGAGCGAAGAAAATATTAATAAATAATAATTTCTTTCCCCGAGTGAGAATCGAACCTACTAATGTGCCACTACGACAGGCGGAAAATAATTTATTTTCATTGTTTAACACTCTAACAGCAACACAAAAAAAAATCAACCATCGCGTTTACAGTCATTAGACTCTTCTTATTAGTCTTAAGACTCGAATTGTTTTCTCTTCTCGCACTGTAAAGAAATAACTACTCAACAAGCAATGTCTCTAATTCAAGCGAAAAGTAAAGAACAGAGACTTGTCGCACTAATTTATCTCTGTTTAACCTTCTATGCGAAATAAAAATATGAAGTTGAATAAAAAAAGATAAAAACTCTTTCTTCTACGTTTATTACAGACAAACGAAATTCTTATCATGAATTACCTAAAAATATCTTACACGCGATCTCGCCGTAGGGCTTAAATAATAAAGGTAGGACTTGAACAGTGGCTTTCTTGTTCTTTTCTCAATGAATACTAAATTTAAATGTTAAGTATGGTAAGCATGTAAAGGTAAAATTTAACTTTAAAAAAAGTGTTTAAAAATATTTGAATCTATCTGGCGTAGTGAAACAGCGTATAATTGTAAAGCAATGGTTGCAGGTACAGTTCCCGCTAGGGGAAATTGTTAAATTATTTTATATTTTTACCTGAAGATATATTAAGATAAAGCGCGGCGTTGGTTGGTTCCTCTTACGGGCAACGGGAATTGAAGCGTCTTAGACGTCATAATGGCGATGTTATGATCGATCTCATTGTATATATTATATTATATATCAAATATTTTTAAAATTTAGAAAGTAACAAAGGAATAAATTACTTCTAATAAAAATGGAAGTAAAAATAAAAAAAAAGCAATCATTCCTAGTGATGTCCTTGTCCTAGGGAAGAAACATGTAAAAAATATTTTAAAAAACCTAGTATGTGATTACATTCTACATTTTGCTTTCTTAGCTTATTCCATTATCTCTAAATAGTGTAGAAGTGACGTCTGTCCTCGTTAATGCTCACTCAATTAATTAAATCAACGTACCGAAAAAAACAAACATATTTATAAAAAACTTGTTTTCATTTGCGACTTCGCCCACATTTTAAATGCAACCAAAAATTGCTTCATATATATTATATATATTTCATAATATAACACTGTCGAGGTGTCCTACTCAACTAACTGATAATTCTAATAGCTTTTAAAAATAAATGGATAGTCCATTTATTTTTAAAAGCTAAACAAAAGAATTGACAATGTTCAAAATGAAAAAATCAACTTCTGAAAGACATCGATCACGCTCCTTCTTTATAAATTATGAAAAATACATTAATATTATGAAGAAAATTTTTACACTATAAAAGAATGAATAGAGGCCGTCGTGGCACAGTGGCACAAGGGTGTAACTGAAACGCGACGGTTGTGGGTTTGATCCCTACTCGAGGAAATTAGCATTATTATTTCTTAATATATTCATTTGTTCGCTCTGGCACCAAGGCAAAAGTCTGTTTCGCCACTTAGCACGCAATGCCTCGGAAAATTCGGCAGAAAGTGGGAAACGGAATGTCTCATCACTACGTTCCCACTGCCTACCCTGCTGTGAGCGGGATACAGCGTGAAGCTGATTTAATTTAGATTTTTAATATAGGAATGAAAATTATAAAAGGCTCAATCAACAATATGAACAACAACATTTGAATAAATGCCTCACGTTGTTTTATTCTGGGATATTCATTGAATACATTTGTAAATTCTTTTCATTAAGTAAGCTTGATTAGGTCTAGATACGATCTAGGTTTTTGTTTGCGCTGAATTTTCTCTAAATTGATACAATTATTTTAGAACAATGCTGTGCTGTTTCGCCCAAGTTCCCTTAGACAAAGTTGATGTTTTCTATTATTCCATAATCTTTGTTAACTATATTTATAATATTTATTGATTTGAAAATCTGTACTTAAGTTTTCATATAAAATAAACTACCTATTCAAAAGAATTACCATTTCAAGAATTTTTTAAGTTCATACATTTGAATTTTCATTGTTTCGTTCGCAAAGATTTGCTTACAGTGAAAATAAACGTAAAGTTGCATATATTAGGGATTTATAGATAAATTGCATTATTACAAAGTTATTTTTATCATTCAATTCTTAATTATCATATCATAACACTAAGCTAACGCCCCACAAACTTAAACTTGTCAACTGTTATAAATTGTATTTCCAGGTGATGGGTCACCGGGACTTGACACGGAACCCTCGGTGCACCTCGTACTTAACTGCTTTTTAACAAATATTGAATTTGCCTCCGTTCTCCACCGTAATAATTGTAACAGCTACCTTTATTAATTAACCTGTACTATTATATTATATCTAGTTTGATAAAACTAGATATAATATAATAGTACACTTTATCATTCAAAATAAATACACGAATAGAAAGTTGAAAGTGGAACTATTTACCACAAATTCAATTCAAAATACCCTTTATTCAGGAAGACTTTTGCTACTAATGAACCGTTGAATGAACACAGAGCTACCAACCGCCCGAAATGCAGTTCTTATGAAAGAAGAGCGAGATACTCGACAATTGAGCAACTGAGCTTGCAATACCAAATTACATTTTATTATGAAACAGTCGGAACCTGTTGTAGCGCAAGGGAACAAGCATGTGCAATGCGACAGGTTGTGGGTTCAAATCTCACACGCGGAAATGAAATATTTAATATTTTCATTTCTTCGCTCTCGTGTTCACTTAAACGCAATTTCCGGAATTCGGTGAAAAACGAGAAACGGAGTGTCTTAACACAAAAAAAAGTGTCTTAACCCTCTGCCTACTCTGCTGCATGCGGGATACAGCGTGAAACTAAAAAAAATACAAGACGCAACTACCTTCCATACTATATTTTAATTACCACTTAGCCATAAGTGAAGACAATTTCGCCTTAACATAAAGCGTCTGATTAAAATTAGAAGCTATTCGCAGTGAGGCACAATGCATTTAGCTTGTTAAAACACACTCGCAGCTCAGCAAAGACAGATTATACTCCAGTGGATTACTTGCTTAAGATGATTGTTTACTTTGACAAGGAATGCTGAATTCATTTGAGGGGAATAGAGTTGGAGTTTTTTTTTGTAGATGTTGATGTAAGGTCGTGAATTCTTTTTTCGGAGTTTGTGGACCATGACCATGAGATATTAATTTATGGATCACGATGGACCCGGCACCCGCTTGCTGAAAGCATGTGACCAATTCATGAATTATTCGTATATGAGACTGAGTAGTTTTTTGTTCTAGTATTTTGTTTGTAAATGAGATAAAAAATACATACTATTCTCTAAAATTTTAGTACAATTATGTATATTATATGTGACGCAGGTGTCTGCCTTTATGGATTATATACAAAAAAGATAATACAAGATCTAATCTTAGTCTAATGATTCTACGATCGAGTATAGTCACAATTATTTTGTTAAAAACGTATTAAGAAATCTATGTAAATTAAATAAGAATAATAGAAATAATTTATACAAATCTACCTTACTTCTTTTATTTCTTTATTCTCTTACAACATTAAAACGTAATTTATAAAGAAAATCAATTCCGTATCCATCTTATTGCCATACAAACATATACAGCTAAAACCTCGTTATTAAATAACTTATATTTTGTACACTTCCAGTAATATTTGCTAACGGAACAGCTGTGTCTATCCGCCATATTTAATTTTATTTCACGTGATTTATTAGGACTTATAAAATCCATATATTTTTCTTACGCTAAGAAATCTTTCTACATTCTAGAAGGAAAATGAAGAATATATTATTTGGAAATTTGTTAGGTTTTCTTAAATATAACGATTATAAGGCGGAGTAAGCTTACAGTAATATTTCATAATTTAGTTAAATAAGCCTTAATGGGTTTATTATACCTATAATATGAGTTTATAAAGCCATCGTGGCATAGCGACTCAGCGTATAAGTAAACGCGACGGTTGAGGGTTCGTTTCTTATTATTTAGGAGATTTATATTCATTTCCTCGCTGTTGTGACATGGCAAAACGTCGTTAAGTTCCGCCTCTCAACATAAATTGTCTCGAAAATTGAGAGGTGCGAGGAGATCGGGGTGTCTTAACCTTAAGTTTTCTTCTGCTTTTCAAAAATGTTAATTAGTAATTTAATGTTAATTACTGCATCTCACTTCAAATTACAAGTGCAAATAAATATTGTTCCTACTTTGGCCTTGTTTTAGTACTTTGCACTTGAAAATCTGTCTTCGAACGTGATAAATGTCCATAATTATGTCTATAGAATCAAAATAGAAAAATTTACCAATAATGAATTAGAAATTTTACTCAAACTTGATCGAACTCAAGATCGATCTCAGGTTTGAGAACGATTTATAAGTACGGAACTAGATACGAATTACTTTTTAATATATATTTACATACGACGTGTTTCTATGGAGTCATAGAAAAATGCATATTGCATTAAAATATGATTACATTCACTTGAACTAGCAATTACTATGCTTAGAAATGACATTCTTTATAAAACAAGAGTGATATAGGACAATATAACGGTTTTGTATGGATCGTACAGAAGTTTTAGACGCTTTATATCTACTAAATACAAATTTTTTGTACTCTATCAATCTTATTACTTACATGTCCTAAATTAAAATATCTCGTTTATTTCAGGATATATATTTAAGTATGGACGTTATTTGTGAAAATTGTTTTTATTTCATTCTATGATCTAAAATGCCCACTCATTATTTTGTCAATAATTAAAGACAAAGATATTGGTTTCTACCTCCGACGAGCTTGATACTTCGCCGAGAATCTCCTCCAGAGATAGATAATAATTAAGGATATGGGAAGATATGATAAAAGAAGAAAAGGAAAAATATAAAAGCTCAGTCTCTTATTCCTTTACCTTCACTTCAATCTCTCCAGTAAGGTAATCAATCATACCGTTTTCACACCGTTGTCCTTTGATGCTCCATCAATTTTGACTGCTCACCTATTATAGAATATTTAAGATTTCATGATTTTGATATAGGATCCACTCCCATTTTGTAACATAATTATTGATACCGATCCCTGTATAGTAATATGAATCATAATGACGACTTTTACTTCCTAAGCGTGACAATTAATAATCTGAAGCTCAATCTATATCAATCAACTCTCCA
>DWAN01001697.1:0-17012 GCA_018230445.1 Heliconius hewitsoni | reverse complement strand
TATATATATATATATATATATATATATATATATATATATATATATATATAATTTAGTGACAAGAAAGAGAGACTTTCTTTATTGAGCTCAATTTATTAGTGTGAACGTATAAAATTAAAATAAATAAAAGTTAAAATAACATAAAATTTTACCTCTTACGCTCCATAACATCCGTATCTTTGTCACTTAATTGTGACATAACTTGTGTCACTAGCCGATTATAAATTTAAATGTGTATCACCAAAAGAGCGGTCAGTACAATACGTAATAAAATTATAATACCATTATTTGTTTATCAATAAGCGATTTGCATGTGTTAAGTGCAACCGGGCCAGATTAACATTTGAATGCGCGTGCGCCGCCGTGGGTGGAACTCTCGGGTATAATTATGATTGACGTTAAAAACCAAACGAGACCGTTAAATATTTATTGATTTACGGAATTTCTGTATGAATTAGGTGAAACATGTGTTTTTTCTTGTATTTTGGGATTGAAATATGTGAATTTTGGATTAGGAATGTTGTACTTTATTCTATAACGCTTAACATTAAAGTTTGGATAGAGTGGTTTATATTTGTATGTAGGACATATCAGAAAAAAGTTGCTGTATTTTTTGTCTTTTCTTTAACGTTAACACTTTTTGCACTAAATTAAATAAAGGACGTCGGAACTTTATACTTTTTTATCTGTAGATGATAATTCCTTTCGATTATGTTTATACTATCGCAGGAATTTTAAATTACAAAAATATACATATTGAAGCCTACAATCAATAAAAAAGGTAAAGTTTTCGACATTTACACTTTTATGGTTTGTAACAAAAAATATATATATTACTAAATATTTAAGTGGCGTTGCGTGTGTCCGTCTGTTAGCACTAAATAGCGTAACAGCTAATGACTTGAGGTTACATAAATTAGGTCTCCATTGAAGGGTGCAGTGAAGTGAAACAAAAGCTGCACTACACCTGCCCGAATCGTAAGGCCGCCTTCAGAGAGTAGTGGGGATTTTACGACTGTTTTATCTCTTGTCTTATATGAAACTTTATATTAGTATTATTATGAATAAAGGGATAAAGTTCTGCGTTCTATTCTCATATGGGTGAATCTTGAAGTTTAAAATATTTTTGTCTTACTTGGTTAGAAAAAAAAATTGTTAGCATCTCCATAATCGGCAACAATGATACTAATAAAATGGAGAATGTTTCCTAGTGATGCAAAAAAAAAAATGAATATTATATTGGGAAGAAAGTAAAGCTATGGAAAGTAATTCCCATATAAAGTTACATAAGAGCTGGTTCTAAATTTTTCACAAAATATATTTTTTGACATTCAAACGGAATATTACAGAAATACTATTCAACACTAAAAGTAATAGTGAAAACATCCACTGCGACACTCCATGCAAATTAATATAAAGAACACTCAATCATTGTCTTATTAGCGGCGTAGGTAAGTATGGACGCGGTCGTTTTATTAAGTACAGTTTCATTTCCGCTCGTATGGTTTTGTAAAAAATAATTTAAATAGTCACTTCGATTTCGTGAACCCGAGAATATATTAGAATTAATTAACGGCGCTAGCATATTACCGACGCGGACGCAAGGACGAATTTTGCATAACCATTATTTTGAACGTATATATAATATATATTTTATATTTAATTTGTTCAAGCTTTTACGATATTTTGTTATGTATTTATTATGTTGAAAGCTCATTCGATTCTTTTGTCGTTTTGTTGTTTAATTTTATAACAATGATTTATTATAGCTGATAAAACGATTAATTTGTATTAAAATTGTGAGTGAAAAAAAAATCCGAAAGGTAAGTTGTCACGTTGTTTTAAATTGTCTATGCTATATATTATTATGTTTTAATTTTTCTCTTTATTATCTATATTGATAATAATTTTAAAATACTGACTGCTAATTAATTGCTTACTTCACTTTGTCATTATTATTTAATTTATACGGCAGTATGTGTAAAATAATTTTGTTTAGTCTAATCTAAGCTAGCTTCACGCTGTGTCCATGGAGGGGTCTTTCAGGATATAAAACTTTTCGTTTCATTTGTAGTTAATTCAAGTTAAAGTTATACAGCAAGTAATGTTAGTCCTTGTACCTTTGTAGTAGTTTGCTTGAAAAGATTATTCGGAACAAATAGAAATGTGTCGCATCGTGTTACATAATATATTTCATAGCTATTTTTAAAATATATGATATCCTGATACATGTTTCGCAATTTGAAAGTGACTGAAAAACGAAACTAGTTTCACGCTTTATGCCTAGTGGGGTAATCAGAGAGAACGAAGCGCCAAACGATATGTTCTCTGCATACCCCTTTCGCCTTCTCCACTGTCATCAACCTCTTCATGCATGCTCTGCGTAGGGTCCTCATGTTTTTTACGTGACCTTCCTCCAGTAATTTAATATTGTGTTTTCGAAGGTCAACCGAGGTCTTCCCCATGCCTCTCTTACCACTCACTTTTCCTTCATAAATCTTTTTCGCCACTCTTTTATCACTCATTCATTCAACTTGCCCAAACCAACTGAGCACGTTCTTATTTATTCTTATCGTGATATCCTCAATAGTACCTGCCATTCTGTGTATCTCTTCATAACAGCGTCGGTACCAACACTGTATTGTGTACGGCCAAACATACAGCTGTGCTGACGTATCACCCTCTCATAAATGCAGCTAAGTCACTATTAACCCTGTTACCAACAGCGATACTCCTTTTCACATCCATCTCGTATCTTTTATCTCGACTGTACATATTTCCTAAATATACCACTTTATTCGCTTGTTGACCAATTCACCAATTTATTTAATTGAAAAGATTTGAAGTTCCTATATAATATTCGTATTATATTACCCATATATTATAATATTATCTACTAAAAACTCAAGTATCGCTAAGTGGATAACTAAATAATACAAATCAAGTAGTTTTACATGATATCTTTGAAAAATAGTCGATTTATGCCAAAATTTGTAGATAAAATATAAATTTTATTGCGTTATTTTTAACAAAACTCGTCTTATGAGATAATATTACGTATGTATAATGTATAAATTATGTCCACAGTCTGCGGTTTTGACGGAAAGTAAAAAACTAAAACAATAGTATAATATTATTATTAGATATCGTGTCGTAGTTGGCAGCATAATACTATAAAAGCGATCATTGTGAGTTTGATTCCCAAAGGAGGTGATTAACTTACTTAACTTATTTATATTTTCCTGTTTAGATACGAGCACATCATTAAAATCTGTTATTCAATCTAAAACGTTTTATAATTTTGTGGGAGACGGAGAACAGAGTATCCTTCACTGTTCTACATATGGGATCCTTTTTCATGTAGTAGGGTTGGCAGAGATACTTACGGTTAATAAGATACTCCCCACGTTCTGCCGCATTCTAGAGGCATTGCGTGTTGAATGGCAGAATCGAACCTCGTACTTTGCCTCGACACGAGAGCGAAAAAATGAAAATACGACTGGAATCACTGGACTCACTAAATTCTTATTTGTGATTTTTAAGACGAAAATAATCCAAATACATGTACATAAATTACTTTAATTCAGTTTCAATGTAAGCGTACAGGCATTTTCGAAGTGCCGAACTCTACATAAGCAGGCAGTTTGCCAGATTTGGGTTTTGGTCCACAATGAGGGCCTTGTGGTATGCATGGACAATGGCGTTTTTAAATTGTAATATTTATCTATCTATGGTTACTATTGTGAGAAAATACATAAATTTACATAAATTACATACAACATTTTGATATAAACTATCAAGTCTTGGATGGATAACTACAATTTTCTGTGTGGAAATAGCTCTTAAAAAATATATTTTTATATATGCATTAATAAATATAATTAAATGTTCATAAGTTTATAATTTTAAAAAATTAAATCAGCTTTACGCTGTATCCCGCACACAGCAGGGTAGGCAGAGGGAACCTAGTGTTAAGACGCTCCGTTCCCCACTTTCTGAATTCCCGCAGACACTCCGTTCCTTTCTGGAGAATTCTCCAGAATTCGGCAGAACCGAGTATCCAAAAAAACAGTAGGTGCCCTTTGCAAAATGAATAAATCCAATTTTCAATATCAACATAATTGTAAATCATTTTTATAATCTAAATATAATAGCAAAAATTATAACGGACATAATTTTTTCATATTTATTCAAATAATAATACTACACAATTTAAAGATAATTTTGAAAACTTCCTCACGGTACATCACTATTCAATAAGATGACATTGACACTGTAAAGGTACAATTACTTTGATTTCTTAGCGATTGTGTCGAATATCGTTGTTTCTATAGAGATGTTGATGCTGACCGTTGGGGTGCAGCCCTAGCGGGAAACAGGTTTAATTTTTTTTAAAAGTTCACTAATTTAAATAATTCACATGTACCAGGTGGACGAATTGTGTTTTTTTTATATAGTACAAGATGTATCCCGCATAAAAAGGTAGGCTGAGGGAACGTATTGTTATGACACCTCCTATGGTTTCCCGTTTTCCGTCTAATTTTCAAGACATTGTGTTGAGTAGCGGAACTCAACGCTTTTTTTCTTAACAGCGTGAACAAATGAAAATATTTAATTTCCTCGAATTTCTATAATAATTCTCCATAGTAGGGTACATAAAGAGAACGAAATATTCCGTTCTATGGTCTTTATTATACATATGATTAAATTTAATAAAATTATTAACTCTTAATGATTTTATAAAGTGTAATAAAACAATAGGCCAGTTGTGGCGTAGGAGCACAAGCGTGTGCGTGACTGTACGTGACAACAATCTGTGGGTTCGATTCCCACTTGTGGAAATGAAATATTTAATATTTTCATTTTATTTGCTCTGGTAACGTGGCAAATCGCGGCGTTGAGTTCCGCCCCTCAACACGCAATGCTTCCAAAATTCTGCCCTGCACCAAATCGGTGACAAGTTTCTCACTAAAATATATAAACTGTCATAATTAGTATGATTAATCGTCTATTATTTAAAAAAAAAGTCTTTTTTTCATTTTTTTCCTCCTACTGTCACTGTTTATACAGAATGTTCTAAAAGAGCGAATAATAATAATTTTATTCGGCCACACGCCGTACTTAATAATAAAAGATGTTATTTAGAAGGGGCATAGTATGAATGATAGAACTCGTTTTGTCGATTTCGGTTACGTATTATAGTTAAAAGGACAAAATGCAGTTAAAATATTGACCAATTTATTTATTAAAAAAGTGTTTTTTTAAATGTATTATTTAAAACGTTATCTTATTATAACAGCCTCACTAGCCATAACATATTAATTATCGAGATACCAACCTTATATATATGGTTTTGATTATTACGGAAAAAAAATATTTTCATCTGTTCGCACTGGTAACAAGACGCGCGGCGTTAAGCACTGTCACTCAACATGCTTATCTCGAAACTTGGGCGGAATGTGTCTTAACACTAGGTTTTTAACTGCCTTTGCCTACCCTGCTGCATGCAATACAAAAAAAAATATTATGTTACCTACTTTACGTATTCATTTTTATAAGGCCGGTCGTGGCGCAGCCGTCCATACGTGTACTGTAAACGTGAAAGGACGTGGGTTCGATTCCCACTAGAGGATATGAAATATTAATATTTCCATTTCTTAGCTCTGGAATCGAGGCAAGGCGCGGCGTTGAGTTCCATCCGCCATTCAAAACCTCCTGACTTCAGGGGAATTTGGGGACCAGTATCTCAACACTAAGTCTCTTCTCACTCTGCTACGTGCGAGATTCAGCGTAAACTTATTATTTTTTGCTTTTCGTTTTATTTGAGGCGAAACTGAGCGCTGTATTTTGTCTTAATACCTGTCTACTCTGTTAAAAATTTTAACCTCAAAAGTGAATTATTAATTGTGCCGTTATAACAATACATAGTAATTAATTATTGTAAAATATAAAATGATTATGACAATTAAGTCACGTAAAAACGTCAAAATATAATTTGTCCAATTAAGACTCATTACTCAATAACTAAGAGATGCCTCAAAGAATTAGATGAAACTTTGCATAGAAATGACTTGCATAGTGCATAACTTGGAATATCTACTATCTATAATAATGCTAAAGAGTTAGTTTTTTTAATATAATGTGCTTATAAACTTATGTCTATAGTCTAGACACCGTTCATCACTTTCCGCCGAAACTTTCGAGGCATTGCGCGTTGAGCGGCGGAACTCAACGCCGGGCAGACAGAGGGACAGAGCGAAGAAATGAAAATATTAAACAGTAACATTTCATTCCCTCAAGTAAAGATCGAACCTACAGCCGACGCGTTACAGTTACGCCCTTGTGCCCCTGCGCCACTCGCCTCACAAGCATCCAAATAACAAAGTGATCCTAATAAGTGAATAATGTATAAAATCATTTTTATAACACTATATTTTATATAACACGTAAGTAGGTAACTCTCTCGTACAAACCTTGGCTGCTAGATCACGCGAAAACGTAAATTGCCCCAGTCAAGGATCTATTCTACAGGCATCACGCCAGGCGGGGACTGATAACAACGTTAATAAAAGTTATCAATTGTTCTATAGTTTTTTTTAATCTTATCACATAGATTAAAATTTTATGCAGAAAGAATATTGTGTTTAGACACTTTTTTCTCTCTGCCCAAAATTCACTTTGACTACATTCTATTCACTTTGAACTGACTTTTTCACTTTAATTTATAGAGTTATTACGTATTGTGAGTGATAATTTTATTTTATATAATTTTTGATCCGTAGTGGCGCAGCGATACACAGAGAGTCAGGTTGTTGGCTCGACGGTTCAGGGGAAAGATTGCCTTGAAAAATGGGGCGAAAGTGGAGAAAGGAGAGTTTTCGCAGTAGGTTCCCTCTGCCTGTTCTGTTACATGCGGGATAAAAAAAAGCTAAACTGAGCGGAGTTCGAAATTACAACTATAGCGAACTTCCTTCTACTTCTTAAGTCATTTTAAATCGTTATTGATTTATTAGTATTTTTGTATTATTTACTAAGTATTGCATGATTTTTTGTTTATTTTAATGAAATTTGATGTTGAATTTCGTTATTCAACTTGATGTCTTTTTTTTTAATTAAAATAAATTTTAAATCAAATTGATTTAATACAATTATTAACGAATAGAGGTCATCGTGGTGCAGTCGCATAGCCTTCGACTGTAAAAGCAATCGTTGTGGGTTCGATTCCCACTCGAAAACTGGAAAGAGGAGAGTGGAGTGTTCTAATTCTAATTTCAGTGCCTGCCTACTCCGTTATATGCGGAATATAAACGTGAAGCTAAAAACAAATAATATAACTACTCAATAAGAATGCGAAAACAAAAATAGAACCAAAAATAAAAGATCGATCAGTACACAAACTAACAAATGATTTTATCTAAAAGTAAGCGTAAAATTCCGGTTCGTGGTCGTGAAAAATGATTATAAACCGAAATCTCTTAAAATCCACATAGACACGGCGCGTTACCCGGCTTTGTCCGCCTGTCGGACCTTGATTTATGATAGAGTCGAACCGCATGCAAAATGTTGCGTCACCGCCCTACGCTACCACCACATGCTATTTATAAAACCTATAAATTGTCTGTCATACTGTTAGTTTTACTTAATTTTAGTATGCAGTTAAACTAGGCTGTGGTCCAAAAATAAGAAATAGTCACGGCATAAATGTAATAAATCGAACGAATGAGACGTCATTCCGATTCGATACGTACTGAGCGTGGGGGACTTAATACTCGAAGCGGCCATTGATTAAGTACATCTATTTAGTTTGGTGAGGATTAAGTATTTTTGTATTAGGTAATATTTTAGGAGATAGTTGCATGAAAGACAGACTGACCGAATAACGAAATGACGTGGATTGATTACTGTTTTGATTTTGGCAACTTTATTTGTATTGTTAGATAAGACCGTCGTGGTGCAAAAGACAGCGTTAAATGTAAACGCGAAGGTTCAGAGTTCGATTCGCATTCGGGGTAGGAATTATATATTTATTTCCCTGCTCCGGTAGACTGACGGAAAGTGGGGAACGAAGTGTCGAAACGAAGATTTCTGCTATCTAATCTGCTAAGGAAGGAAAAATGTGAAGCTCCTCTTATCTAAGTTGCTAATTATATGTAGCCAATTCAAACTCATAAGGATTTTTTAATTTATTTATTTCCATATTTATATGTCGCTTCTCACCTAGTATACGCATTTTTAGTTACCTTACTTAAAGTAACAAAGATTGTATACAAAAAACACAGAAAATTCAACCAATTTATCTTAAAAATTCTTCATAATAGTGCACAGCAATGTTATATAAAGTATTACTCGTGTAGCTAAGTTAGTTTCTAAAACACCTAAACTATGTAATATAGCGATCTTTTGTCTCGTAGAGGTCGTCTCTACAAAGGGGCACGTATCAACGGGCCGCGTGTCTAATGCGGACTAATGACAATAACACTGGTACAAAACTTTTACTTGTAACATATATGAATGTGTGAAAAATTAACGAGCTGCCGCTTTTGGATTTGTTCGTATTTTTATTTGTATATTATAGTTTTTTTTTCTATAAGTGACAACGGAGGCGAGTAACAAGCTTTGGCGTTGATTACCGTCACTAAACTCTCAGTGCAGTGTCGAAAATTAAGCGGTGTGTGGAGGACGGAGTGTCATACCACTAGGTTCTTTATGCCTACCCCGCTACAGACGAGATACAGCGTGAAGTAAAAAGCAGGAATATACACGAAAACACCTACATTTGACATTAATAATGCATAATAAAATAAGTTTTTTTATAAAAGAAATATACATATAAAACTATAATAAGTAAACTTTAAACACTTACTTATAGTGTTTTACAAAGTGAGGTACGCACGTAATCTCAAAAACGACGCAAATTGTGAATTATATTAATATTCAGGCGATCTCGCGGGAAGGAAGTCAAATGAATGCGTATTTGTATTCATTATCCCGCGGCGACGTGCTCCGCGCCTCGAACGCACTACTGATTAACCAATTATTGTTTTGTGGGATAAGTCCTTTGGATATATTGCTTCTATATAGTAAATAGAAGATATACATTTTCATAGTAAGTTAAAGCGTGGCGTTGAGCTCCGCTTCTTTAACACAAATTTATTATGAATTTTGATAAAAAGTGGAAACGGAGTTATATTTACATTTAAAAGTATGTAATAAGATAGATTTTGAGTGGTGTTTGGAGGGAACCCACAATTGATGTGCAGAGCTAGCAACGTTGCACTGCAATTGCAACGTTGTGTACATATGGTGACATTCAACGCCGGGCTTTGCCTTGTTACCAGAGCAATCATATTATCATCATTCATATTCATTTATTTATATCATCAATAAATATCAAGATAATAATTTAAAATAAGGAAAATATGAAACATCTATATCTGAAAGCATCTCATATGAGTGTTTAAAACAATTAATGGTAATTAACAATGTTTTTACTTTCAAAAAGTGATTATTCTTAGTACTCAGTTTTTTGACGACTGTAATACAAGATCTAAGCTTTCACCGAAATTAATTAATGTACTACATCTAAATTAATTGAAATTAATTATTACAGTATTTGACTTTACTATTACAATAAATTACGTACGTATCTATACATAACAATATAGAGGTCGTCGGAAGAGCGTGTGTCTGTAAACGCGACGGTTGTGGGTTCGATCCCAATTCGAAGGAACGAACCATTGTTATTTCTGGTAAATAATGCTGGTAAAAAGAGTAAGCGCAATATCTGCAAAATTGGGCGAAAAAACAAATTATCTTAACACTAGGTTCCTTCTACCCAAAAAAATGATAGTTTAGAAATATAGAGATAATACATGTATAGTGATATAATTGTGACAAGTTCCTTTATTTTTTTTGTAATTGTATTAAAAATAGTTTTAACACACACGGAGTATATTAAGAGTGATACTCTTTTTGATTTAAATTTATCTTGTAAGAAATCTAGCAAAAATATTCGATTTATTAGATCTTTCTTTTTTTCTGTTTTTACACTCCTCCTTCGTTTTTATTGTATAGTGTTTCCATTTTAGTATTATGTCACTATTTTCTCGACTATTGATCGACTTAAGAACCACCGCGCGTTAAATAGCAGAATCTAACGCCGCGCTTTATGTAATCATATCGGAGAATCGCAACAAATATGTTATAAGTTAGTATACTCTCGAACACTGATCGAACCCGCGACCATTGTAAAATCGAAGGCTTAAAACAAGTACAGATCTTTTAAAATAGACAGAAGTAGTAAGTAAGGTGACGAATATAAGTCCCCCATCTGACGGCGACGGCGAGGCGAGAAACGCACGTGACTGAAATACTCATGACATGCATATGTACTATGTACATACAAACATACATATATTTATTTGTTTATTGTACAGCAACTGGGTAAGGTAATGACCGGTAAGAATAAACGCTACTCGCTAGTGTTTGACCCTCGACTCTTGTCTATATTGACGTTTCATTTGGTATTTAGTGTTTATCTTCATATATTTATCTAATTTTCAAGATAAATAGACAGGATATAGGAAGTAAATTATATTATTCACCCCTTTAGAGACATTCCGTGCTCTTCCAGAAACGCACTGCTGACAATCATCATAATAAAACAAAGCGATAGCGAAAAATGTTATTAATGTAAGAAATCTTAATAATTTTAGATTTTCTCACATATATATTCCGATTTGTTTTCCTTAAAAATCAGTCAGATAAATTTGAACCCATAGCCACTGTTGTGACACAATGACGCTTTGTCCTAAACACGTTACGTTCGCGCTATTTACTTATTCATAATATTATTTTACCAATTCAGAACTTGTATTTAGTTGAATTAGCATCTAATGAATAGTAAAATTTATTGTTTCAATTTAGTTAGGTCCCTAAGCCCATCATTTCTATTTGTTATTAAGATAAAATGAAATAAAGTGACATTTTAAAGCATTGATGGATCGCTTAGAAGGCACGCAACAGTCAGGTGTTCTCACGAAGTTTTTGCATCAGTTGACATTGTTATAATGAGGGCGTAGTACGGTAGAGATTCGTAGTCGCACGCCTCGTCCTTGCCGCCTCACGCGAATTTGTTGTCACAGAGTAAATTTTTGAAGAGATACCATAGATCACTACTGTCAAGAGTCTATAGAACTACTAGTCATATAGTATGTAGACGAAAGTACAATTGCACTAGGTTGTACAAGAAATGGCTTTAATGGATAAAATTTCCTTTAAGGATATTTCGAAGTCCCCAATCTAATTTTAGTCAAGTCACATTAACGCAATCGATTTGTATGAAATTTTGCATATTTAATAACTTATAATAGATATTGCTTAACATTAATAAGATATTTATTTAATTTCAGAATGCAAAACAATTTTATATATTTCCTGTCACTTCCAACTAAAATAAAACAAATCTGACTATACGTTAAAAAAAAAATTTACTAGTAATATTGCGATCAAAATATTGAATGTTCTACTGTATTTATTTGTCTGTGCGCGTGTCGTGGCGGGTCAGCCTTCACTCAGATAATTGTGCAATTAGCAGATACTGCGCTAATAACCGACATCGTCGATTTCTAAACCGAGCCTAAGTACTACCTACCACTTACCACCACCTACCAGCTGAGCGTCATCTCGCGTGATAGCCTTTAATACTCATTCTTAAGTGTTACCGAATTATTTAAACGATTTTTTTCAGATTTATATTGTATCTTGGTATATAACAGGAGAGACAGAGAGAATCTAGCGTTTAAAAATAAAACATATATAAGAATAAATGAACAGTTATTGTCATAAAAAATACTAAAAAATCATACATTTCTTATCCATACGTCTATACGGCATGAACGTATGGCTAAGCGGTCAGAGCGCTTGAACGGTTTTCAAAAACGCGGGTTGAAATCCAACTACGTTAAAAATTTTATACGTTTCTTAAACATTGTGAAATAACACTTTGACATTGTTAAAAATAATACATATCTTATTTATTAATTTAATATTATGGCCTAATGTCTATCTCAGCTAATAATGCTAAAGGCTGGAATCACATGCATCGTTAATTTTCAGCTATCTCTTGAAAACTTGCGCACTGAGATTTCTCAAAGCTTTTTATCAATCTAAATTTCTAATTATAATTTGACGTAATTCAATTAAATGACAGGTTTTATGAATTTAAAATATAATTTTCCCGATATCCACATATCGAATCCCCAACCGTCGCCTTACTTATGAAAAGACGAAAGGGTATACGTTAATAAATTATAGTATACCACCAGTACTTCTACATAAATCTCTCTGCTTACCTCGTTATATAAGGAAGATATGCTTTGACAAAAAAAACTAGAGGTCATTACCCGGATTCGGTTTGACCATAGTAAGACAAAGAAAGTGCATTTTCCACAGCAATCGCGTATTATTTGGAGCGCGATAAATTATTCATGAGATATACTCAGTGAGGTACCTACATACACTTGCGCGCACAGGTATGCTACGTAACGTCAGGATTTTTGGTCTGTCACGCTTAATGGTTCAATAAAACTTTTTTTTCATATATGTGTATGTATGTATAATACAGTTTTTGACGTCACCGTGACGCAGTCGAAGTCGAAGTATCTGATTCGCCTTCAGGGGAATGATAATTTCAAAATGTACATATGTACTATCGCGAAATAATTTAACTATTTTTAAATACTTTCGAAATATTCTGGAATTATTTATTATTGTTATTCAAATTTCATAAATAGTAGTAAATATGAGTTACAGGAAAAGTATACTGATACTGTGTTTATAATATTGTTATATTCGAAATAATCGTAAAAAAACATGTTTTTTCCTCAAAGTAATAAATACAATTTTTGAAAGCATTTTTCACAATGGGATAGCGTATAACTGAAATGCGACAGTTCTTGGTTCGATCCTTACGCGGGCGAATTATTATTATTATGTGTTTTCATCATTTCATCTCATATAGATGCTTAGCATTGAGTTGACTGACTCAACACACAGTCTCAAAACTATACAGAAAGGGAGGAGTAACCAAGTAACTTAACACTAGGTTCCCTCTGCCTATCCTGTTATACTGAAAAAAACGTGAAGTATTTAACAAATAATGGAAGTGTAATTACCTAAGTATTCGCCATTAACGTGGTCGATGCATTAACAGTAGAGAATCGCTTCAAAACACATCCGGAATTTTGTTCTAAAGTAAATAAATATTTTCTGAAAAAATAAAGGAAAATATTTATCCATTGTAGTAATTACGAAATATTTAGTTTCTTGTATTGTTTCTTGTATGTCTAGAAAATATAATTGATTTAGATGTATTTTGTGAGATGCATGTTATATAAGTAATAGCGTTATTGAAATCTAAATAAAAAATGGAATCACACTTTTTCCCGTAGTAGGTTACCCGGGGGGCTTAGTGTTTATACACTCTGTTCTCACCACATCGCACAATTTTCGAGACATTGCATGTTGAATAGCATTAACCAACACTGTGCTTTGTCTTTTAGACAGAGAGAGGAAATGAAAATAATTCATACCCTCGAGTGTAAATCGAACCTCGATTACATACCTCGATCGAAATCGGGATCGGCATTTAAAACCGGCGTGAAGTAGTGGCTTAATGCCACTGCGTTTGGCATTAGGTAATGCCGGGCTCCGGCGCCCAATCCACCTTAAAGGCAGGCAACGCACCTGTAGTTCCTCTGGTGTTGCACGGGGCCGTGGGCGGCGGTAACCACTTACCATCAGGTGACCCGAACGCTCGTTTGCCATGTCTTTTCCATAAAAAACCCCCTACATCAGGATTGATTTGGAAACTTCCTACCATTTGGAGCTGAATTATAAACACTTTGAAGTCTCAAACCCACCACACCAGAGGGTAAGAAATAGTCAGCTTAAGAAATCGCTGGCGGTGGTTTGATAATTGACTAACTGCAAAGTATGCAAAACGTCCGGTTTTTAAAAATACACGATTAATCCGAAAAAAATTTTATTTAAAATGTGTAAGATCAAGGACCAAAGATGAAAGAATAACTGTTTAAACTTTACATAAAAATATAGTTCTTATGTTTATGTCTATAGGCCTGTTCATACCCGTCTATAATTTTAATTTGAAGTGATTATAATTGAGGTTTTTTTACTATATTTGCTTCTTAAAGTGTTTAAAAAGTGGGATGCTTAAAGTTCCTTGACGCCGTCGTGGTGCAGTGTTGTATTTAATATATTTTATTGTCTTCACTATAGTACACAAAGTGAAAGAGTTAGTTCCACCTCTCAACAAATAATACCTCGAAGATTAGACTAATAATTAGTAACGGAGTGTTTTAACTCTACGTTCTCTAAAAAGGGTTGAACAGCTTTGCTTTTTTGTTTTATTATTTCCTTGTAATCAGATTATATAAGAAAGAAAGATCTATAATAGAAATCCTCTTTTAGCAACAAGTATCATTGCCCTCATCACAAGTACTGTCAAATATTTAAACTTTATGTAAATATTGCATGCGCTGACTAATCGTTGAATCTACCTTTTATTCAAGTAATTTTGTTTATTACTCTTCGTTTCATGCCTTCGATAAGACTAGGTTAGGGTCAGATCAGAAAACTGCAGTGCTGTTTAGATACAAAATTAATTTTATTTTATGCTACTCTATTTTTTTTATTATGTTTAATTTACTGTGTAGCGAAGACAAAAGTCGAGTTTTATTTTAGAAGAGTGAGAATATACAATTTTTTTAAATACACATAATCATTTCCCCTGGGGGGATTTAATCAGACATTTAATTTAATAAAATAAAATGGAGAGCATAGGCTCTATGTTTTCTATGACTTTTTTTTTGGTTTTACATATTATTCATTCATAGCAGGGTTGGCAGAAGTTAGTTGGTATTAGGACACACAGAGGGTGTACCCCCACACGACCCAACCAATAAAAAGAATTCAATTCCGCAAGTGGGAATCAAATCCACAATAATCGTGTTTAGTGTAAGACGCTGTGTGGCTGCACCACTACGGCCTCATATAAATCTACAAATTTTAATAATTACGATAAATGCTGACTTCATACAAACTAGACAAACAAAATATATACATTTAAAATATAGAACAAAAAAATAAATCATATATGTATATATTTTAATGGAGTAAATCCATCTTTTGACATCGACTATTAAAATGTTATTTATAACTTATACTAATTTATAACATATATTTTTGTTTTTATTTGTATTTTTTTACATTATTGAATGGGATTTAAAAAAATAACTTTTTAATTCAAGGCAATCGGACAAGTGGATAGCATAGCGTGACGCTAGGCTCTCTATGCCTAAGTTCTACAGCGGAATGGATTATTTTCAATTCATTGCTCTGGTAACAAGACAAGCCGCGGTGTTGAGCTCCGCCACTCAACACGTAAACGTGTGTCGTTTTATGGGCTACTAACTCCTAAATAAGTATAAACTGTGTTTTAGAAGCTAGTGACTTCCCTGTTTTAAACATAAGCTTATGTGTTATTGTCGCGAGCCAAAAAAATATATGATAATAATAATGAGGATATCGCTTTAGCTATATGTTCTACATTATTATTATTGTATTTAATTAGACAATTTGGTTTTCAGCTTCACGCTTTATCCCGCTTATAGCGCTCCTGCTTCTCTAAGCAGTTTTCTCTGCTTGGAGAAGCCGAAGCCACTGTCAATACTTCACTGACATCTTTACTGAAATATAATAGCCAAGAAACACGATCAACACTTTTAGGTGATTAGATTGACCTTTGACAGAGACAGGTTACAGGAACTAGGTGAAGGCAAACTGATCGCTGTTTTATCTCGATATTTATGAATTTTATACAATTTATATAATCAATATTAAATTAAGACTACTATATATTTCAAAAGTTCGAAACCAGATGACACCTGACATTCATCTATTAATAATATAATTTCGCAATAGTTTACAGTGTCTTCTGCAAATTAATTTATGTTTTCGAGATATTAGATAAGGTAAATTGAGATATATGTTAGGTTATCCATTTTTTATTAATTTAAAATGCTAAGATGTTGTTGTGGTGTATGTGTGTTGTGAATTGATAATGAATAACAAGAAAAATTGCGCCGTGGAGCTCTGGCATTCACACAACATCTTGAAAACTGGGCGGAAAATGGAGAACAGGGTATCTTATCACTAGAGGGAGACCTTTACCCAGTTGTATGTATTTAACATTTTCATTCTTCGCTCTGGTGTCACGGCAAGACGCGGCGTTGAGCTCCACCTCTCAACATGCAGTTTCTCTGCGTCTTAATAACTTGCCTATCCAATTATATAAATGGAGGAGTAAAGTTAAAAAAAAAATCAAATTTTATACTTTAGACTCGTATCTACGACCTCTTCACTTTCGCAAGTAATCTATTAAACTAAAAGTAGTAATAAATAAAAATATAAGAGTGCAAGCAGCAGCAGCGGCTCAGCGCATTGCTCTTTATTAAATCTCCAAAAGAAAATTTAATTAAGACACTTTTTTCGTTTTATTTCACACCCCAGATTTCATTATTGGCGTAACTCGAAAGGGTTGTTATAGAATTACAAATGTGCCAGACAGTACTTGGTTCAGTCGTATATATTATATTTTAATTAATTTATTTTATTCTTTACCTCTTTATATAAAGGTTTTTTTTCTAAAAGTAGTATTTTTTATCGAGTACAATAGGAAAAGAGAGAACTTATAATAAATAACAAAGAATTTAAAGAATTTAAATAAAATAAATAATATCCAAAATTCATCCTAAAATCACTAATTTTACAAAAATGTTTATATATTTTTATATATTTAATCATTAATTATATTACAGATTTGATTTATTAATTTTATTGAATGTATTTAAGATTCTCGACACATATTTTTTTTTTATGGAAAAGACACTGCAAACGAGCGTTCGGGTCACCTTATGGTAAGTGATTACCGC
>DWAN01001696.1:0-17013 GCA_018230445.1 Heliconius hewitsoni | reverse complement strand
TTTTGTTAATATTATTTTCTTAGTTCAAATTTGCCGCCATAAATTATACTGCTGACGTCATTATAAAATAGATAAATAATATTCGTTGACAACGACATCTATGGTAAAGGTACATTCACCTTAATTGAAATATTATTTACTAGATGTCACTACTAGTTAAATTAAGCGTCATGCATAACTAGCTCAACATTTAGTTTCAAATAGGTAATGATCATATTGCGATAAAAGTGGTTTGTAACTGTAGTGAAAATGCATTGAATTGTAATTTTCATACTGTGACAAGTATTGTCTAGTTTGGATTTGTTTTGCATAGGTTAATTATAATTAATATTATATCATTTCAAGCACGTGAGACGTCCAAAGATGGCGGCGTTATATTGCCGCCGGCATACATTGCTCACATACCTATTCGAGGCAGTTGATACGGATTGATCTAAAAATGAAATTTATGTAAATCATGTAATTCTAATTGTTGGAACAAGTAAAAACTTATCTTAGGCACTTGCTATCAAGTTATTTCACTTCAAACATTATCTGTCATATCTTATCCAATATGGACGCTGCTTACCAATTGCATGAGTGGCACAATTTATATATACGATGCTATCTTTAAAATCATTATCATAGTGGATTTGGCAAGCTGTTTATATCAAACCCATCACAGGGACAAATAAATAGGCTTAGGAAACAAAATAACGTTTTACTTAAAATCGGTTGTATTTACATTTCGTCCATCGTAGAAAATCAATAAGTGTTCAACATCACAAATAAATAAAAATCGTACTAAGGTATTCACATTAGTCGTACATCGTACACAACATGTGACAGTTCATTCTTACCATAAACGAAAGGAGACGATACAATTAATAAAGGGTGATTTAATTTAATTTATTTCAATGTCAATCCTTAAAAAAGGTCAAGTATTTGTATCGATGAAAATTCAACTAAATATGTATTTCGATAGGACCCTCTCACACGAGCGGCGGGATGTTATAGCATGTAGCAATTCACGTGCACTCGGCGTATCGTCGGGGGGTCGTCGTACAGTCGTCGTACAGTACACGGGGCGCAATGTATCGCGTGCGAGGTGTACTTTTCCACGCACGCGGCGCGTTGCCGCCGCTCGGCGAGGGTCGGCGCGTCGGACGCCGCGCGGCGGGAGGGGCGGCGGCAAATCGAACGAGGCCACGCGCCCGACTCCCTGCCCCCGCGCCCTCCGCCCCGCCCGCCGCCGGCCCCGACGCGTCCCTTCTTCGAAATATACCGACCTACGTACTAATTCCTCATCTAACCTAGAAATCTCTTATTCCGCACCACGAAAGATGAAGCATCGAACTGCGGGCTCTATATCCTATTAACAATATGGACAAAATTACAGGCAGGTAAGGTGGTCGTCGCGCCGCGGCGACCGACGCGCTCTTTATCAGTCGTCGGGTCGGGGAGTGCGGCAGGCGGCAGCGAGCGCGCGATGTTCGAGATAATGGCAAAATTGTGATGTTTTTCTAATATTTGCAACGAAAAATTTCGTAGGCGACTGAAATCGACCGGACACTCCCGCGTCGGCACCCAGCTCCTCCAGTTTCAAATAAAAACTAGGATCGGAGGGTATCAATTGTATTTACTTTGCGAGAGGAGTGTAGAAATCGAAGGCTTTGCGGGGGCGATCACTTAATTCATTGAACATAACAGAGCGTCAAATGAATACTTTAATCACACTATTTTTTACATTACTGAGTGAGAACTCTCAGGCTTCCCTTACACTAAATATGTACACACAAACTCTCATCGACAACAGGAAAATGAAGAATTGAGCTTTGTGACTTAATTGCTTACTCTATATTATTAATTAATACAGCCGTGCCGGATTGTCTATATTTCATTACAATGTGAATTATACTACTGTTCATATAGAAAAATATCACAACTTCACCATTCGGGCATATATTAAAGGTTAACCTAAATACAGAGTGGATATTCACTTAGAAATAAAGTTTCCGAAAACACATTTGTACATTTCATGACAAAATTCAACTGTATTCTACTAGTCTTAAAATTAAATTAGATTGCTCGAAAAAGAAATTGATACACGAGTATCAAACTTAAATGTAATCAATTAAAAATGTAATTTTCTTCGGATTAGACTTAATTACGTTGTCATTCATAGTGCACCCGTTGTTGCGTTCAACTGCGGCCGGGGCGTCACACACACTACACACACAGCGCACTAACACTGTGACATTGTCCTTATAGAGGCTCGGCCGTATTACGCGTCGTCCTCTTCCTCTTCCCCTAATTCCTCCTCGACGTCCTCGTCTGCAACAAAATTTTCTATTACATATTCTACTAATACGCCTTAACTTTGTATAACGCCATAGTTTTTTACGCTTCTCAGGGAGTATATGGGAACACTAAGAATTCCTTTAAATACTCAAGGGAACAGGAAAATACGGGACTTGAAATTTTAAAGTACTCGAAAGCAAAGTTGCGAGCTACAATTCGTATTCAAATAAGCAATAAATAACGCTTAAACAATTGACATCGTCAGTTATATTTAACTATTAAGTTGAACGGGCGAATATGCTCGCAATTTGTAAGGTTTCAACGAGACCCATACATTGAATATAACAATGACGGTGAATACGTGCTTACTCGAGTTACAAGCTACCGGTGTCTAAAGATATGGAGAAAGGGCAGGAAAAGCACACAATGTTACATTGACACTTAAACAGCTTGACGATATATTATAACCCAGGTTTCATAAATAACATATGTAATGTAATTATAAAGTTAAATGACAAGATATGAACTATGTAGGCATTTCGAATGTACGCGCCTTTTCGATTTCGCGCCATTATATGATAACACTATGACAGATATGCAGTACTGAAATGTGTACGTTTTTATTTAAAAATAAAACCATATTAATTTATTGCAAAACATTGGAGACCTAATAAATAAAAATTCAAAATAATGTATACAGATAAGACGATATTCATTTTAGTAGATATTACAGAAATAATTTAAACAGCTTAACTGTCTACTAGTTTCGGCGGCATCACAAGTTTTTTTTTACCTTCGAGATCATCCTCTCCCTCTTCGAACTCTTCCTCGTCTTCCTCGCCCTCTTCCCCCTCCACTTCCTCGTCGTCGTCCTCTTCGCCTTCGCCTATCACTTCATATCCTTCCAAGTCGTCTTCCTCACTGTGAGCGTCGTCTTCCCCACCGCCGCCATTTTCCTCCTTTCGTGGCTTTTTTGCTTCCGTTGCTTTTTCCTAAATAAAAACAGATAACAAATATTGGTACAACGAGAAAATAAAAAACGCCTTTTTCTATTAGTCAATGTAAAAAAAATACTTTTATACTGTATAAATTTAAAAACTTTGTGTTGAAATAAACGAACGGTCGTGTAATTGATAAATGCAACGCAGCTTACTTGCAAGATAATGAAACGCAGGTGACAAGTAACCGTAACAATAAAGCGTGGGTTATATTAATATGGGGGAAAGACACGCTAGCGGGGCCGGAGTCATACGGCCTATATTGTCATAGCAAAGCAAAGCGGATGGCGGTCAATGCGCATAACAAAACCGGTGACGTAGAACATTTTGAAACCACCGAAACGACACTTAAATACCAAGCTATATTCTAAGCAGTTACTATTAATAATCATTTAGTGAAGTATAAAATAAAATGTCTTCGGAATAATAGTAATTTATTTGCCCATTGAGGTTATGTTTGATACGCGCTCGTTGGCGTAAATTTAGGTTACGATGTGACGAAAGAGACGGCGAATGTCACAATTATTAAGCATTCTGTCGAATATGTAAACATTTTTGCTGAGGACTCGCATTTTGATATAAACAAAAAAATATACTGTTGTTTCTGAAGTATAATATGCGAACAGTGGAAATCTATTAAGTCGAAAAAACTGCTTTAAACAAATAATAGCCGGTTCATTGACTACTTATATTAAGTATATAAAGATAACGTATGGAATAATATCATGCTAGGTTGATATAAACAAGCTTAATATTGCAAATAATAGGAATGAACAATGAGAAAGATAAAAACGCTTTGTCTTGTTTAATAATTGTTGTTTGATGCTAGGTGACTACATTGACATTCACGCGCCGGCCATGTTACTGTCTAGCGTCACGCTACTATGAATGTAAACTGGGTAAGATAGCAAGTTAAAAATAGCTTTACAGATACGTAATAAAATCAATAATAAATCATTTATAACGCTTTCACGTAGCCACGGCGATAAATTTTGGTAAAATACATAGTAATCAGACCAAGCATACGTTCCCGCGCCATGTTTTTTTTCTGCCAAGGTCATGCCTCTGTATCGAAAACGAGTAAACAAAACTTAGAACCGCCAAACGTAGAGACTTGGCTTCAATAAAAATCTTGCTTACAATATTTCTACTGTGTATGGCATAACGAAATAGTGGATGTCTGACTCATCGATTGCCTCACGCGCTTACATGTTAGAACTAAGAGTCCAAAAATACGCCGGCTTCGGTGCTAGGGATAATAGCGGCAAACCGCAATTCAGAACCACCACGTGGTGCAATACCATACTGGGTTATCGAAAAGTCCCTCATATTATAACGTTCAATAAAATGGCGAGCGTCTAAAACGAATACATACAATTTGACATGTGCACTTACTTCTGCTGCCCTTTTGGCTCCTTTTAGGTCACTTTTAGCAACTCCGGACTTCTCCTCGCCCACCTTGTCTACTGCCACTTCACTATTATTTTCGTTGGAGCTCATGATTGTTCTGATTTTGTGTTAATTACTAGAAATAGACAAGTTAGGTATACGGCTGGTCTAAACCGACGCGCGACTGACTGATCGAGTGAGCGGGCGGCCGAGATGGAGATGAGTTTGAAAACGAAGATGGCGCGGGCTTCCACACGCCTCGTCTCCTATTGGCCGAACGCGGCGGCCATTATCCAAACAGTGGGAAGCATGTGGCTCGTCATATTTAAAATGTTTTTTCGATTAAATAAATTACTCTGATAGAAGTGAAATATCTTACTTAATGTTAGTGAAAATTATAAATAGGTCTTGTTTTAAAAATATAATATTTTATTCAGCAAATTTTATATTAAATGTTGTTAGTATGTTTTGACTTCCGGCGTTGTAGGTCAAACCACATACGAGTACGACACTGCGTAGCTATCAATGTCAAAAAAGCGGGAATCCAATTTTTGAGGTGAATTGCGATATTTAATTTCAAGAATCAAGACTGAAGCCCTTTGGGTATATGTGTCCTGTGGACTGAAGTGCCTACCCTAACCGCTACCTTTTACTTTATTTGTCTATTAATGATTTATTAAATATAATTCAGTAAAAATAGAATCATTACTTAAAGAAAATATTAACACGTAATTATTATTTGAATGTGTCATTATATTCATATAATAATAATAATTAGCAGTGGCCATTGATTATATAAAAGCAAATTTTGTTGTAAAACAACATATTGTAAGGTATTATAAGCCAATCGGGACAGGCAATGTCCCGCTTTTCACGGATTATTCCACGTACTGTGCATAGTCTTTTTTTATTACTTAAAGATTTTAATAAGATACTTATAAATTCATAGAAATACAAATAATTATATTAGTAAGTTATTTATAATTAAATTCTCAAGACTCAAGTGCCTTACATATGGTAAACCAAAAGAATATCGTTTTTAAGAATGACGTTATTCTATTGGAAGCTTAATTTAAAACTAATAAATAGATAAATCAATATTTTTTTTGTCTCGCTTTTTTACTTAAAATCTTTAAAAATCCCGCTTTTCATCTAGAAAAAATCTGGCAACACTGAGTGAGACATTCCTTAGTATCTTCAAGAGTATATAGCGATTTGTATACACATTTTTATGTAAGTATTTAAATTATTCTCCAATACCGGGTCAACATTAAAACAATTATAAAATTTCATTATTTTACTATATATTTATTTATATTTTACATTTTTTTGCACAGTAATAAGAACAATACCTAATACTAAATTTTAAGCTACTAAAAAACAAGTTGGCCTTCTCGGGTCAAATAACAATAATAAAACAAATTGTTGATAAGTGATCGTATTTTATATTAACTAACACAAGATAATATGGTCTGCCATGGATATTATAATGAAAAACCAAAAGTTAAAGTCTAAAATGATATTCAAATTACATGACTGTGTAAGCGAAACTATTAATTAATAATTATATTTTCTAAAATCTATGATGCAAAACGGCTTAGTGCCTTAAATCTATCTAAAATTCAATAACTTCACAAATAAACATATCACAGGCATAAGATGTTTCTCATTCGTATTTTCAGTTAATTATAAGAATATAACGTACATCGCATTATCATGATCGGTTTGTGAGAAAAAATTTGAAAATATTATTTATATTTAAATATTAGACACATCAAAATGGATCATTACTTAAAAAAATATAACATATAAATAACACTTAAAGTGGTTTTTTTTTTTCAAAAATTAAATAGCAATGCTACAAGTAAAAATTATTCAGATAAAAGAACGGCCGTTCAAACAAAATTTAAATATAAGTACATAACATTTAATAAAACAGTTATCTTATTAATAATGTTCCAAAAAGACGTGTCTATGAATCATTGTTTAGATATTCAAAATTATTTATAAAAACGGTACAAAAATATTAAAACATATAAAACAACTACACATGTATAATGGTTGAATACCAATTACAATGAAACATAAGCATGTAATTGTAAATCAAAACCACAATAAACTCAATGGTTGTTTAATGGATATTTTTGTAGAAAGAATATTTTTTTTTACATATAGGTGGTAATATTGTATAAAAAATGATATATAATAAACAGCACGAACTTTTATCGAATTTTGATATTATACCATATATACTCATACATATTTATTAAATATATTTTAATTTTGTTTTATTTCAATAATTTCTTTTGTTTATTTAAAGTTAAATTAACATTTAAAGAAAATCATCTATCAGTTTAAAATTTAACTAATAAAAGATTTATTATAATCTTTATGTAATGACGTTTTCTGTTTTTATTTAATTTTCACCTCTGCCGGCTGCCTTTATTTTTTTAATTACGTTCATTATATAAAAAAACCTATCTATTCAAAATCTTTCTAGTACTTAAGTTGTTACTCATATTTCTTGACTTGTGTGTGTACAAATTTAGTTTAAAACAATCGTTTTAAAAGATTTTTTATACACAATAATAGTCTTGAAAAAAGATAAACTAACACAGTGGTTAAAAAGCAATAAGATTAAAGAAATACATCTGGCAAACTTTTATTGACACACATTTATAGACATATTTATATATATAACAGGGGCACTCCAATGTAAAACATATAACATTTTGTAAATAAAGCGTTACGCTCTGGCCAATTTATTAAATCAATAAATTATACATTTTTTTATTACATATCCATGAATATGTATTGTGATGAGTCTTTGTATTTTTCAACAAATTTTGGTTTTAGCAGAAAAAATTATTCCCTATTAAAATACTTATAACTTCAATATGAATGTAACATTATTATAATTGTAATAATCTATTTTTAAATATTAATTTAAAAATAGGTTATTAATAGTGTTACAATTATAACAAGAATTTAAATAAAAAAATGAAGTAGTCCCAAGATTGATCGAATTTCAACTACTTTAATATGGAATTGTTTCAATTTGTAAATTTTGTTCAATATTAACAATAAATATATATTTTTAAACGCCCAAATATTACAACATTACAAGAAGAGAACTATAAATACAAACTTATAAAAAAAAAATGCTCTAATTATATGCCTTACAGCCATCAGTTATAATCAACTGAAATGCAACTTCAAATCTAGGATTGAAGAAGGATAATTTGGACTGATCATTGATAAATATATAAATTGAATATCTATTACTTCTATACAAATACTAACAAATCAAATATTCAAATGAGGGAACTCATTTGGCTATTTGATAGAAAGCTGCTTCCATATAACGAACTGATTTATATTAAATAAAATACCAAATTTTATCAAACTCTTTAAAAATAATAATAGTTATAGGCATGTCACTACATACGACAGAATCAAAAAAGGTATAGAGAAGGTTCTAGAACCTTTTGGAGGGTAAAAGCCGGTTCTAGAAAGCAGTACAAACGTTGCCATCGAATTCAATATTCCCGTACGCGGGCACGTCGTCCGCAAAGGCTCTGTTACCGCCGCGGTACGGACTATAGAACGTTGGTAAAAAATCATTAAATAACGGACTTGGTTCGCTGTTGTCACATACGACCTGAAAAAAAAAATGTTATATATTAATGTGGGTTCATTTCCTCACTTGGGGGAAAATAATACTTCAAGAATCCAGCAGAAAATAGGGAACGGAAGGGTCTTAATGAACAACGGAGTGTTTTTACTCTAGGTGCCTAGGTTCCCCCTGCCATGGCATAAAGCTTTATCCTCTTCATTTTCTCGCTCTGGTAACGAGACAAAGAATCAAGTTCCACATCTCACGCGCCTTGATTTTTTTTGATAGAGGCCGATGTATCACAGCGTGACTGTAAATGCGACAGTTGTGGGTTCGATTTATACATGAGAAATGAGTTACTTTCATTTTCTCTATCTAGCAGAAGAAGGCGCGGCGTTGAGTTCCGCCACTGAGTTATCAAAAATTATGCAGTGCATGGGCAACGGACTATTTTAGCACTAGATTTCTTTTTGCTTACACGGCTATTTGCAGGATACAGCGTAGAGTAAAAAACATAATTTATTACCTTCTCCATGCCCTCATACGTAGGATCAGCCTCTCTTTTAGGTATCCATATCTTGACATCTTTATCCAGACCGCTGGTCGCCATTATCGGAAAACGTGGGTGTGTTTCTATACAGTTTACCTGCAAATTATATTTTGATAATAAATGTTAGCCCTATTTCAATTAAATTAATTTCAACTATAATTCTGTGCAAGCGCCTAAACGTACGATTGTTAACGTGACGTTGTGGGTTCGATTCCTACTCAGGGAATGAAATATTTATTTCGATCTGGTAAGAACGACTCGCAAAACCTCAAGAATTTAGCAGAAAGTGAGGAACAGAATGCCTTAACACCAGATTTTCAGGTTCTCTCTAACTTGCTATGTGTGAGCGTGTAAAAAAAAAAGAAAAAAAATGTCATTTATTTTAAAGCCCTTCTAATTTCTTATCAATACAATAGATAACACCTTCAGTAGCAGTAAATTTATCAAGATTTCAATTTAACCCATGTACAACTCATTAACTAATGAAAAAGTTAACTTTGAATGTACTATTTTTGTAATTATATATATCATATGTAATTGACACAAGGCAGAAATTAGATTAGATAATATAATATAAAATTGCATTATATTTCTATTATAATTATAAAAAAATAAACTCACCACGCCCTTATCGTCCCCTTGCATCCATTGCACGATCGCTTCACTCTCCTTCTCCCACATGTAAATGTATGAACAATCTGATCCTGACACTATGTATTCACTTTTTGGACCGAAGAATGCTACACCCTTTGATAGAAAAGAAAAATCAAATAAATAAAATATGTAGTAATAGCGAGTGTTGTGGGTTGTAGGTAGTGAAATATGTGTCAACCAAATAAATAAATCATGTTATTCATTATGAAATAAATATGTGTTGGACTGAATGTCACATTTGTGGTTGTTTTGGCTCCTACTATGCAAAGTAGGTAAAAAAGTCAAGTAGCCTATTGAAATTGATACATTTGTTACACGATAAGGCAAGGCGGTAAAAATGTTCAAATACTTAGTCTGGCTATAAATAGTTAGTTAGCGGCTACTACCGAAACTACCGAAGCCGAAACTTGAAGCTCCTACGAAACCTCACAGTAGTGAAGTGCCACGTATCCAGATGGTGTGGAAGATATTTGGTGGAAGCAGTTTGTTGGTTAGAATATTCGGCGATAGGAAACAGGTAACAGATCATAGTTCCACAGAACACTCCCCATGGTAAATGCGGTAGAGGCGAGGAAACGTCTCTACGCAAAGCCAAAGTACTCTAAACGTCATAATAATTTCGAGTCCTAAAATAATTCATACGATTGGCAGTAAGGAATTTTCCCACGGAAAGAGTGCGTGCTGCTTTTGACAACTGGCCTCAACGTTTAAAAGATTGTATTGCAGCCAAAAGAGACACCACTTCGAATAAGCTTTATATATCTTTAATAGTTTAATATTAATGTATTAATTGTACCTAATAGTGGTAGTGGGGTGAATGTCTTAACACTAGGTTCCCTCTGCCTCGTGCCTGCAATGTTACGTACAATAAAAAACATGTTTTTCTTTGTAGCAATAAGTCAAGAATATGTATGTAATATTGTATACATATATCGGTAAAATAAGAAAACTAAGTGAGATTAGTAAAAAAAATCAAACGTCGATTAAGTAGACGGTAGAAGAAAGATGGATACAAAGGCTCTTTATATAAAAGTAGATGGACAAAATTTAGTAGGGCAGTGTTTTTTGGTTAATAAGTGTAACACTATATAGTGTTTATATATTCTTTTACGTAAAATCTTTTATGTTTTCTAAATAAGTATTTTTCTTTCCTAAGTGTGGAATAAAACTTTAAATTTTTTTTAAAATATCTATTTATCATTTTGTAAAAATATATTTTTACCAATTATTATAATATACAAGAAAAAAACCAAATACTAACA
Organism: Heliconius hewitsoni; assembly: GCA_018230445.1. Classification (NCBI taxonomy): domain Eukaryota; kingdom Metazoa; phylum Arthropoda; class Insecta; order Lepidoptera; family Nymphalidae; genus Heliconius; species Heliconius hewitsoni. The sequence continues at coordinate 6,264 of DWAN01001696.1, read as the reverse complement.
TAACTAACCTTGAACGTAGCGCTGTTGCAGTGTCCACTATACCGATGTGTGTATCCATCTTTCTCGTCACTTGTATTTCTGTTAATAAGAAAATTATACATTTACTATATTAACATTTCAGTGGATATATGTAAGTACTTACCGTTACGGTAGTGGATTGAACATAAAAAAATTAAAAGAAGAGTGCTACATTCCAATATTGAACTCACTCATTCACAGTTTATAAATTAAACTGTTATTATTTATTATGTTGAATTAATTTCATAATAACACATTCTTTCAATGTATTAAAAAAACGGTTGTACAATTGAAAATAGAATTATTCTATACAGTGTGTTGCTAGTGTTATTTAACATGATTTGTTATTATTATTAGTCTGTTAAATAAATAAATTTCTTCACTTGGCTTTATCATTCAACCCACAATGTTACTAAGTGACTAAATTGTGTATAAATCTTATTTAGATATTCATTTATCACTTAAAAAGCAAAATGCAAGTAATATCTATAATAAAAAGTGTATTTTTTTAGCTTTACGCTTGTTTGAGGGAACCCAGTGTTAAAACATTCCGTTCCATTAAGGCACTTCTGTTTCCTACTTTCCGCCCAATCCATAAGGCGTTGTATGTTGAGTGGTTGAACTTGACGCCGCGCTTTGTCTCGTTACCGTAGCTAGGAAACGAAAATATTAAATATTTCATTCCCCCTAACGAGAATCGAATCCACATCTCCTGCTCCTACGCTACGACGACCTGAAAAAAAAACCAGTTGCTTGTATATTTATACTCACTCATCTAAAACGTCGTTTTTGGTATTAAATAAGTAAATATCTTCATCGTTGTATGAACCAAGAATTTCTGAGCCATCGTGGTTGTACACAGCGCACGTGAGGTGCATCGTGAGACGCATCTTCGGAGACTTTTCTGCCGTCTGCAATTGAAAATTTTACAATATGAGCAAATTGTTAGCCCTTGTGCACAAACCGTTTCCTTGACATGTTCTATTAAAATGTTATCTACTCGCTAAGTTTTCAGTAGTTCAGGAAAAAACATTTGAATAGGCTATATTTCCCGGGAGCTTCATTCATTTGAATACTAACTGCCGAGGAGGGACATTCAAATTAGAAAAAAACTAAATCAGAACCGTAATTCAAAAAACCTCTGCTTAAAAAAATGTCTACCAAAAACATTCACAACAACATTGGAGGAATCTTCTGTTCCATATTCTGCATTTGCACGCTGAGTGTTTAAAAATTAAACCCGAGGGGTTTAATTAGAAAGAACATCCACACGTTCTTCACTGAAGATAAGGTGAAAATAATTGAACAAATTGTATTTGTACATCGAGGCATGTAGGTCACAGGGATTTTATAGGTTTTTTTTGAATACTGGGAGTGGGTGAGCGCTTCTTTTACGAGAACAGCATATAGGGTAAAAAATTTTACATCCATATTTTACGAAGTTAATCAAGATATCTCAACAGTTTAGACATATTTTTTTTCATTTCACGACGTTTATCCATACCTGTATTTCGTAGGATGCAGTTACGTATAGATACTGATAACGTAAACACATTCCATTATAAAAATACTATAAAAGGTTAAGCAACTTTGAACTTTGCGGTTTCCTTTGATAGGTGGCACAGCAGTATATTACCTTGTCCCGGAAGTGCGCGGGGCGGTACAGCGCGAGCGGCGCGGCGGCGCGGCGCGAGTCGTACACGCGCACGGCGCGGTCGCGGCCCGCCAGCAGCACCTCGTGCTTGCGCAGCGGGTGCCCCGCCACGCTGTACAGCGCTATGCTGCCGCCCAGCTCGGAGCTCTTCACGTGGATCATTCTGGAATATCACATTTCTAATAATCACATTCAAAGAGCAGCAGCAGCACCTAATGATAACAATAAGCCCTCAGGGCAGTATTAAATGTGCGAGGAAACCGACTCACATCTCCCTACACCCTTTGACGATCATGCCGATGCTGATCCAAGGCATTACACCACCTTGTGACGGCCTTGTAAATTTAGTGGGAGGCCCACAGATACCACAGACCTGAGATCTACGGAGGAGAATTGTATTGTATATTCCGCCCTTGGTTTGCATTTGTTGACCCGAAGAGGGGAACCCAAGAGCTGTATGCTCGAAACTGACCACTCCCGGCATTACGCCGTTCTGTGGGCATTTATTGGGAATCCAGTCACCATCCGTTAACCATTGAATTTGTGACTATTGAAAAGGTGGACATTCGTTAGTCTCATCCAAGTATCTATTCCACCCAAACTCCATTCCATAGCCCCATTTTATTTTTTCATATTTTCCATAGTTCCTATGCATTATCCGATGACACTCTCGGGCCTATTGCCAGTAGTTACTCAGCAATAGATTTATAATTTCGGCTGATGCGTCACATAAAAACAACCGTAAGATAAAAAATTAAGTAAGGTAGCGCAGACAAGTGGAATTACTGCTAAGATAATATTCATGGTGGGCATGGAAAATACAGGAGGTCCCAGATTGGCGAGGTGAGGTCATAGTGCCTTTGTATATAGGCAAAAGTTTAAGATAAACCGTGTTAGACTCAGAGAATACTCGCGGGAAACGATCTGTGACTTGAATTTAATATCAGCTTTTTTCTTCCTTATAAAGATGTAAATTATAAATTTAAGATATAAAAAACAATCCTGCCTGCAATTCCCATTGTGTCAACTGACAGACGAAAGCCGCCTCTGTCTATCACCACACGTGACCACGGAGTACAGCACGGTGTGCATAGCTTCGGGTTTCCAAATCAAATGTCTTCAAATGTATAAGATTCAATCAATATACGCTATTAATCCGGTTGAAGTTTTTTTATATTTAAAATGTATTAAAATCACAAAAATCTAAGATCTTATTTAATAATATTTATTTGTATACATTTAATTTTCAAGTTAATTAACTACTTTCAGGCGTGAGTGTACTTTTTATAGTAAAATAGGTTTGTGTTTAACCACATCAAACCTTATGTTGATGTTAGGTTGATTATCTCGTGTAACCGAGTGGTCGCACTCACTTGACGGCCCGGTCGGCGCGCACGTCGGAGCACAGCACGAGGCCGTCCTCGCCGGCGGACAGCACGAGGTGCGGCTCGGCGGCCCACACGTGCAGCTTGTGCGCCGCGCGCGCGTGCGCCGCCAGCCGCCGCGAGTGCGCGTGCGCCGGCGCGCGCGCGCCGCTGGGCGGCACCGACAGCAGCCGCACCTGGGGGACGTGCACTAATGTACAACTTTCATGTGGCACTTAAAATTGCTGCCGTCATAAAAAAAGGCACGACTAACATTTTCTATGAAGACATTAGACTAATAACATTAGAAAATAAAGATTTATCTGCCTATCTGCCTGCCTATCTCTAATAAACAAATAGAGATATCACAAGCCTAAAGGGCACAACTGCACCATATTGCAAGTTTTAGTACAGGAAAAGGGCACATTGTTACTTATTACTTTTCTTAACCTGTATATTTTATTGAAAAGGCATAATTGGCATATGTTAAGTATAAAAGGCGTATAACTTACATAATTGATGTAAAAGAAAAGTCACAACTGTCAGTTATGTCTTTACTACAAAAAAACCTTTAAAATGAAGGGACAAGGAAGAAGTGTGCAGGGAATCATGCTAGTTACGCCGGTCGGTATATCGGTTCGACGTCCTGGTAAGATTGTTTTGTAATTTATTTCTATACTTACACCATTATTACTTAAATTTAAAACGAAATTTATTTTAATGTGTTAGTGTATTCTTCATTTAATACTAGAAAGTTGTTGTTAAATACTTTTTGGTTTAGCCAAAGGCAAAATTCAAATTTTTAATAGAGTAATTTTTTAAATAGTCGCTATAACCGTCTTTTTTAGCGTTGTACTGCTGTTTTTGTGTTGAAACTTTTTATACGGCAAATTAATAGTGGCACCTTTTTCGGAAAATGTCTATACTCTTTTAGCTAAATTAGCATTATTAAATTCATTTGTTTATTTGTACTTCTCTTTTTCGCCGCATTATAACTTCGTAGCTATAAATATCGTGAACGCTGAAAATCATATTTTTTTATACAAATACTACAAAGCTTGCTAGTGATTGTATTATTCTTTGTTAGTTATCACAATACCTCATCACGGAGCGCACGATTTGTAAATGCTGCATTACGCAACGGAAATCTTAAAAAAAAAATCTGTCCCATGTAAAAGGACATCTTTTATTTAACACCAAATAATATCAACTATTAATTTCACCATATTATAAAGAACTTATTAAATTTCTTGTCCCCTTTTTCTAATAGTTTTTTTAAATTTTTAATGTTGTAAGATTAAAAATCTTGATCAGAACGTGTGGCTTATTGGTGAGAGCGTTTAGACAGACGGCTTGCAATTGAAGCGGGTTTGAGTCTAGCTACGTTCAAATTTAAAGTATCTTTGGGACGTAGATACTCAACTATGGAAACATTTCCACGCAAGAATTACTGATTTACTGACTTCATAACTTATAAATCACAATAATTAGCAAAGGAATACTTAACAAGTATTTGGTTTCGGTTCGGCCGTTTTTTGGCCGAAACTTAAACTATGGCTGAACATACGATTCGATCGGTTGGTCACTATTAAACACCCAAAAAAGTTGTAAGGTAAGTTTGCAATGTAACCAATTCAATGTACACAGAGTGGAGCTTTCATATGCACATACAAATTATATAAAATGGAAGAGGTTTTTTTAGTTAAACACAACTTTTTCTTCAAAATGATTCTTTTTTAAATTTAAGAGTTTTTAAATAGAATTTCTAATTGTATAATTGCTCCTATTAGAAATAATATAACATTAAAAAATACATCTACATACATACCTGTCCATCTCTAGCACAAGTCGCAATATTGATTTGACTTTGAGCGTTGAGATACAAGAATTTGCTTTGAAATACATTAGATTTGTGTCCAGTTTTGATTGTTTGTAACGCAGTTCTCTTTGCCCAGTCCCATATTATGACGTTCATATCATCTGAACCAGAAGCTAAGAGACGACCTGGAAATATGATTATTTTTTTAAAATAATTAGTTATTTAATTTTATCATAAAAAATATCTCGTTATTTAGTGACTAAAATTTATAATAACAAATATCATTATGTGTTATTAAACATTCATTTCTTTTTTTTAACGTCTCCCTTTGTTCCACATATACCATGTTGAGTAGCAGAATTTAATCCACACTTTGTCTATCAAGGGTAAATTAAAATAATTTATTCCCCTGAATGTGGATCAAACCCACAACCATCACAAAAATTAAGAGAATATCAATTTATATTTGCAAATCTTTAAAATTAATATTTGATACATTATATTCTTATAAAAAAAATTACCTTCTGGATGAAAATTAATAGAGTTAACACATCCCCTATGTTTCAATAGATTGTGTAATTTATCAAGTCTGTAAACAGCATGAAGTGATCCATAGAACTTTTGTTCAAACATTACGTCGGTTTGAACTGCTTTGCCGACGGGAAATGTCAGCCCGAGCTCCCGATTTATAATTTCTAAAAAAATGCATATAATTTTCAATAAAATGCAGCATGCGTTTAAAAAACATTTCATTTAAAAAAGGGACATGTGGAATATTTATTCTTTTATTTTTTTATTCATTTTAGCAACAATTATTAGGTATATACCTATTAAATAAAAGAAAAAACATACACATACAATATTAAATTAATTGGACTAATTTTGACTCTTTTTGACATATTGCATAAAAAAAAAAAAAACATGTAAACATTATTCCTTTTAGTGGCAATCCAACCGACAACTGTCACCGTACAGGCAGCCACTGCACCACAAAAGCCTTAAAGTAACTAAACTTATTAAAAATATTTATATACTATGCAAAATATTTATATTATTATAAGCTAAATGTTTGACGCCAATTTTTCTTATTAATTAAAAATATCAAATTATACAAATAAAACTTTACCTCTTAAAATCAAATAACTGTGTTTTGGTCTGGTCTTAGACAGTACAGCAGGTGGTTCACCTTTATTTTGATTCCTGTTAGAACAAAACCAAGTGTCCTCATCACTATCTGTGTCCCCTGTAGCTGGCCCCGAAATCATGTCACCGGCTATCCCGTAACTGTCAGTGCTTGTGACTGATGAACTGTCAGAACTGCTACTAAATTCACAAATGCAGTTTCCAATTATAACTTCAATCAATATATATATATATATATATATATATATATATATATATATATATAT